>JAMKCH010012592.1:0-57328 GCA_023653785.1 Ophioderma brevispina
TGACATCCTTTAAAAAGGGTACATTTTAAAATTGTCATTATTGGTTCAAGAATAAAATATCGGATGTCATTTTCTGGAAAATACGATGAGGTGTAGTTGATCATTCAAAATAAAATTAAATATTCAACCAAACCATAATAATTACTTCAATTATCATGTTTGAGTCTCGATCATAAAGTTGTTCGGTCATGTAACAGATTGGACTAAACTCTCGCAATGAACGGGATCATGAAAACAGAATCGGGCGAATGACTTCATTATCGAGCTACCTAGCGACTGACTGTTACAAAACTCTATTTATTGTTTCATTTCGCAAATTGTGCACTAAGACGCATAAGATTGTCCTTTTTAAGGACTCGTCTTGTTCAAAAGTGCATTTAAATGCAGGTGAAGGACGTCAGGGATAGAATTTGGTGATAGAGTCTCTGGTCACACTTAATGCACACCAATAAAGACAGAATATGACCTGTTGATAATACCAGTGGTCTTTAACGACCGCCTTTTGTACACAAATAAAGACAGCTGTCTGACGTAAAACTGCTAACAAATAACTCCACTTGATATTGGGATTGAGTGCAGACAAACAGGTTGAAATATTGTGACCAAATAAGTTCACTTAATATTTTTTTTTCAAGAAAAATACAGTTTACTTACACTTTATTTTTTTTACTCAACCTGAGTAATTTTTTACTCCTTATGGTAGTTAAAAAGTCACAGCTCTTTTGTTGAGTAAACTTGACTCAACAAAGGTTAAGTAGCACGTTTCCTCTGGCTTGTAGTAAAAATTTTACTCAGTTGAGTGAAATTTTACTCCGCTTTACTCAACGGTTGAGCTGTGACCTTTTTTACTCAACAGGGTGATAAAACTTTACTCAACCCACAAGGAGTACTGTATTTGAGTAGATTTCTTGCTCAATCGTTGAGTAGCATGTTTTGACTCAACTGATGTTGAGCATACTGTTTGTCCAACTGTTGAGCAACATTAATTTTACTCAATTGACATTTGGTTCTCAATAAGTGCAATTTCCCTTTGATTAATTAAGTTGTCCCGCCCGACTACAACAAAATATATTTTTCTCTATTTTAGTAGGAAGGGCCATCACATCATTTAAATCCGACATACAGACGGGTAAAAAAGTTTGATTTTGTGAAAGGTGGAGTCGAGGTTGAGGATCGAGTAGTGCCTCTTTAAAATGTGCTCGCTTTAGAGTGAATTCCCTTCGCGAGAAGTGAAATTTCACTCCATTGGAATAATCACCGAAGGTATCCTAGAAAGAGTGAATTTTCACTCTTTCACATTTAAGAGATATATTTATAACATTGAAGCCTTTACTTTAGAGGTCAAAGACACTCATGAGATTGTCTTCTTGGATGCTGCAAGCAATTTTTAATATAATTTTGTTATTGCTTTTCCCTTTTAATAGGCTCCACCTTCGCAAAAATGGCATAATGTGGCATCAAGCAGAATATTACAAACGAAGCAATTAACTGGAAAAACTGGAAAACAGTACCAACTTCAGAATGCTACAGAGAAGTGCATCTGCGTGCAAAAAACCGCCAATGGCCTATCAAAGGGGCTGTCCAAATGATGAAATAGTAATGGAAGGTACAGCGTTAGACCTCCGAGTTATGGAAGCACTTGATACTTTACCAGATACAAAACAGGGTAATGCGCTGGACCTTAGTCGAAGTAAAGATCAAGGCGCATGCGATTTCGAAACTAGTACTAATTTGCAGACGCCACCGGTTCAGTATTGGTCATATGACGCCTCTAGTCGCTATAGTTCCGATGAATCAAATAATGACAGTCTTCAACGTTTGGCAGAGCCATCAGAATTTGGCAATATTCCCGTTTTGCGATGGATTACTCCTCCAAATTCTACGCATGTTCCCAAGGTTTTCAATAATTCAAGCTCAAACGTCCAAACATCTACGCCGTATGACTCAATGCCATTATCATTAAATCGAAGTATTATCGACACTGATATGGAACTAAACCCTGAAGATGAAAAGAACTCAAATGGTCTTGATCTGTCTTACAGGACCATACAGCCACACCAAAAAATCGCAAATGAATCGGTTCTACCACTCGACTTAACAACATCAGCAATCAATTATGATTGGTCGCCTTCCTTTATCGACAATTATACCCTGCATTCCGTTGACAAAAAGAGCGATTTTCTACCTGTCTCATTTCAAAGCGGTACCGAAGCTCAACTAAATTCTATTCCATCATATCGGACTGATCACTACTTGATTAATTCAGATTCCATGAAACCTGGTGGAGTAAGTGGCTCAAATGGAATACATCACAATAGCTTCAGCAAACCTGATGGCCTGCAGGCTATTGTGAAAGATGATCAAAGATGCATGCCTGTATCACGTCAATCCCATAAGGACGGAAAGAACGACCCATTTAACATTAATTGTTCAACTGGTCAGAATGTTTTAAACACAAATTCCTCGTTGAAATATAATATTGATGATGATATCGGCAATGGCATGTCTTTGGGTAACGGAAAAAATGATTCATCACAGAGGTTGGCTAGTGTATCAAGTGATTATCTCTATAAACATACAGTTCAATCAGCGGTTTGCGAACAAATTGCTGGCGACTGCAGTTCACAATTTCATAATGTTGATGAAGTACACTCTTTTAATGAAAATGAAGAGTTGTTGCCAATGTTACCTCAAAGTTGGGAAAGTAAGCAAGAATTTATGCAAAGTTCTATCCTTCCTGTTCGATCGATTCCAATATGATTATCCCAAGTTCTACATTTAGCTGTTATACTTCGGGTAAAACAGAAAGCCATTCATCAAATAGCATCAGTGAATGTGACTTAGACGCACATACTAATCTTGGAACCACTACTAATTCATTGTATCAGCCTTCGACCACTTTTGTGTTTGACATACCAGATAAGGATCGGTTGCTTCTTGCGGCATCTGTCCTTACTGTTAACGCCATCCGTGATACAGAACGCAAAAGAAAGGCACCAACGGATTCATTTATTGGGACGTCGTGTTGTGATGCATCAGAGACCAAAGGAAGTTCCCCGCCAAAGACTGCTAATATCAGACCGGCTAATATGGACTGTCTAAATCAAAATAAAGTTATCAATAGGATAAAAGATGTATCAAGTAAAGATCCATGGGCTCGTAGAGTAGTTACAGTTGGTAAAACCCATGAAGGTTCATGTAATAAATCCACCTCATCAATCAGTATGTGCTACAACACGGACAATGACAATAATAAAGGTACAGGAAATACTTCATTCCAAACTATAGAACAAATAGTAGTTCAGCAGTTTTCACAAGTTCCTCATAAACCATTTCAAATAGATGGCGCTGTTTCAGTAAAAGACGATGCTTCCAAAGTAGAGAAGCAACCAAAGCACAACAACCCATTTCATATAACAATTCAGAAATAAATGCAGTGACATTGCCTATTAATGTTGAACATGTTAACACCTACAATCCGTCTGAACCGTCTCTCATAGGCAAATGTAACATAAGAGGTTCTGATTCAGTATGCAGTATGCTCACATCCGATACGACGAGACCGATCTCTCAAATTGAAATTCCTCTACATTTCAAAACTATGGAGAGCAATTTGTTTGCTTCCTTTGCGCATAAACAAAAACGAAAATCAGAACAAACCGTCCATCAATGCTTCCAGCGTAAGAAAACTTTAAGAACAAGAAGCTCTAAAGATTATCGCGAAGAATACGACGATCTTGCTAAGAAACTAATATGCTGGTTCTGTAGAAGACGCTTTCCCACAAAAGAGCAATATGTGCATCACGTGAAAATGCAATTGTCTGGAAGATCTTGTTTTAGTTGTGAGAAACTGTTCACCTTTGATAATATAGCACGGATGGACGAGAAGGTACTGCACGACATAGATGCAAAACAAACAACGCAGTGTGATACTCGTTCTTTCCCCATTTGTAACTGCCACGAATGTCTCCAACAAAAGGCTTTTGCAGTGATCCACGAATGTCAAATCTGCCAGCAGCAATATCAAGATGAAGGTTGCCTCATGGACCATATGCGTCTATGTCACAGTGACGGGTTTTCAGGTGCTAGTTTGTGGTAAGCAGATATTGAGTAAAACATGGCTAAGTTGGCATTACAAAAAACGAATGCAAGACAATTGAAAATACATAGGCCATCTAATTGAGTCACAAAATGAGCCAACCTGGACGTAAATTTCCATGGTCTCTAAACGTATCTTGCCCATGGCCCTTTTTCTTGTCGGGTTTACCACGCACCTTGGTAAAAATGAGGTAAATAGACATATGACAAATATTGTAGATCCCCGACCTTGATACCAATGACGCACGTGGTAAAGGAATCATATTATCCCTTGAATCGCTTTCCTAGACAATAACGAATGAAGCGTGTGGTAAGAAAGTGTTGGTGTAGAGGTGAGTACAAGCAAGGCCAGGATACCAGTAGACTATAGAGCCATCGCACCGTTTACGCAGTCCATAAGCAGGGATAATTTACCCTTACGTGTTTACGACGATAAATTTTTAACTTTGGTCATTATCTGTATGGTCGGAGAGATATGGTCCAAAGTGTATGGCCTCTGACCGTTAAGTTGAGTATATATACACATTTTTGTTTATGAACGTGAGAGATAAGGGTGTGTAGAATTAGAATCTGCCGGGTGCCACCTTCAATCAATATGGCAGCCAAAAACGTTAATCATCTTCAAACCACAGGACTAGCTGTTAGCTAGTTAGCTGGTCGGTTATGAAAAATGTATATGTGAGTCACATCAAAAGGGGGCACGTTGCACGTGACTGATTTTTGAATTTTGTGTTGTTACTTTATGTAGATCATTTTAAGGTTTAAAATGACACGTGAAATATTTCTCCTGTTTTTGGTGTCTTTGAAACTAACGTGCACTTTGCACTCTCTGCTACACTTAATGTTCACATGGTAATAACGTGTCACTAGTTGCCCAACAGAACTCAAAAGTAACAATTGACAGGCTCTACATATCTGAGATGGCAGCTACTCTTGAGTCATGTACTTCCAGTTTTTAATGAGCTTTTTGTTTTTTTTGTTAAAATGTAGGGTCGGGCCTATTTTAGGGTCAGTCCAGTTACGCCAATATAATTTTTTTTGGCCTAGCTGAGTCCCATTTTTGGGCATGGTAAACCAACAGGTGTGAACTTTCTGGGTCGTTAATAGTTTATGGAACCCATTTGGTTATTCCAGATCGTTTCTAGGTTACACACATTTATCACTTCTAACATGTGCTTTGTGCAATCACAGAGGGACTGGCATGGTAGCCGAGTCAAGTCAACCCAAAAAATAATAGGCCTACACATTAGGGTCCGGACAAATTTCACAGAAAGGCATAACATTTTTATTAATCATTTTTACTTATAGTTGTTTGTTACCTTTTTGTATACATTGGGTTTTTTTGATCATCAAAAAATGCGATCAAAACCAATCAAAAAATTACATAAATCAGATCTACCTGCAGAAAAGGTTGCCAATGGACTAGATAAGTTATTGTTTCAAAATTTTCCCCAATTTTGAGAAAAGAAACTGTCAAGAAAAGAGGCACCTCATGGTCTTCTTAATTGCAAACAGTGGCGTGCAAAAAAAAAATAAAAAATGCGATCAAAAAACCAAATCCAAAAAAATTAATAAAATCAGATCTTATGCAGAAAAGGTTTGCTGGAACTAGTTTAAGTTATGGGGGATGAATTTAGTTTTTTGCCCCCACTTAAAATTCGGCACCTTCAACATGCGGTTTATTCCGGTTTTAACGTTGCCGAATACGTAGCCTGTGGCAGAATACTAAATTCTTTCATAAAGCAATTTTGAGGTAATCGATAACGCGGAAAAAGATTGAAAATTACCTTCTTCATCTCACATAATAGTCAATGAATAACCTTCTTTCATCTCACAGAATAGTCAAGAATATTGATTATATACCTTTCACAATACTTACAGTAAATATTGCAGCCGGTTTACGTTTGTTGGTCACAGTCCGTTCGGTCCGTTGCCAATTCGGACTCAGTCAATTCGGTCTCTCGATTGTCAATTCGGTCCAATCAATTCGGTCCAATGCCAATTCGGTCCCAATGGAAAAAACACGTACATTTCGTGTCTCAGAAAATATTCACCAATTCGGCCTCATCTCCGTCAATTCGGTCCCAATGCCAATTCGGACCCAAATGAATCACACGTGCAATTTTAATGGATTTTGTCCATTTGTATTGATATCGGTGCCTTTCTATTTTTTCTGCTACTTTCTGTGTACACTGAAATATGCGTAGTCGTTTTTCCCCTTGTTTTACAACAACTTATATAGGCCCCTATTGCGAGTCTCTCCCAATCGAGGGGAAAATTTGCTTTGAGAGTGGCTAGTGGGTAAAAGAATGGCTGGAATGAATTTGACCTGGGGTTTATCGTTTATTATCATCATCCGTGCGTTTCAGTCAGCGTATTCCAATAGCGGGTTACAATACCCAAATTTGCAGTTATGCGTGCTCGTTGAATCCCAGGGGCCTTCACAGGAGACTAGAAGTAAGCACTAAGGGAACTAAGCAACCGTGAAAGTCACAGTACTAATTTGGGTGATCGATGTAAATGTTTCCTAATACATGTAGTATGTTAGTTACACAATAAATACGGGACCAATCATTCCAAACCCAACGATGTCTACAGTTATTTGTTTCAATATAAATTATTTTGTTGTCATGTTTTGGTTTCCCCTATGTTGGATGAACCCCCCGCTTCGCGTGTACCACTGCTGTTAAAGTGTATGTAAAACAAAACGCCAATAAAACTATTCTAATTGTATATGTTACAGTATTGTTCACAAAAATGCAATGACCAATATAATTCTGTTTTGCAATTCGACACGAAATCATACTGTATCCTGTCTCGTTCCGTTCCAATAAGGCACAGTGCTAATAAGGTAAGATGAATTTAATGATAAATTGATTTAAAATGACAAATGGTTTTCTTTATTTATAGATCTCCATGCTTAAAATATTTAATTAGCTATTTTTTTTTTTTTAATTTTTTAGGTTTTTTCTTTTTTTAAAAATTTTACTAAAACACCCTAAAATTATCCAAATTGACGGAGCCAAGTTTTTTCCATGAGTGGGTCTACTGTAACGATACTCAATGATTGTTTTTTACATTATATCCCAATTAATAAAAGAAATATCTTATTAAGTATGATCATGATTCGTATACTATGTGAGGCCAAGGTTTAAGTGGGTACACGCACGTTATTGTTTTTAACACGCGTTTTCCTAAGGGACCGCATTACCGTGGGGCCGAATTGCGTGAGACCAAACTGACTGGGACCGAATTGAGATTGAGTCCGAATTCGCATGGGCCGAACGGTTTGGGACTCGAATCGGGCCAGCCTTGACAGTGTTGCCAAAAATTAATGCACCCATATGACGCCCAACTGACACAATTTCTGATGCCAGATCGACTATAATTAGAACTTTAATACTCTTGTTCTAAAATTCAAGTGGGTGCTTGGTACTTGAGGGTTTGTAATTGTAATTTGAAGAGCTTATTCTTGATTGTTTTATAATAGTGAAACGGATTATAGTAGCCGTAACAATCCCTTTTCCTTGCCGCGATCACGCTAGGCCCGACCAGCTGTAAGATTTTCAAGAGGTAGGCTATAAGGTGTTTCTTGAAATTGGTCAAGACGTTAAAATAATCGGCATAGGCAACAACTTACGACACGGAGTCAGTCAGTCATTACACGGATTTGCATCATATGGCGGGGTCTTACGACCAGCAAAATTACTTGACACAAATTTCTAAAAATATTACCTTCAAGTATAAATTAATGTGCGTTAGAAACAATTAGAAATGTACCTATGAATATTACCAAGTGATGAAGGTAATCCCGATAAAAATGTTGTCAAATTATAAATGAGTGGAATATATGGTATTTTGACAAATTTGCCACCACCCCCCCCAAATTCAACAATTTTTTAACATTTAAAAAATTTAAATGTATGTTGTAGGGTAGTCCTACCAATTATCGGACACTGCCAGTTTTCGGACAGATGTGTGTTGAGCCAGTGGTTTCATTTCTTAAATTCAAAACTACATTTTAATCCATCAAGTAAAGAACCGAATTCATACTGGCATTTAAAATGGTACCTTGTGGCGTTTTGTGTTGTTGTCTTTCGAAACAGCGAGGATAAGGGTGGCGAGTCGGCCCCTTTTAATAAAAAAAACCATGTTTACTATTAGGTGGCGTTATTCGGCGTTCGTGACATTTTAGGAGGTCGTGCATTAGCCACAATTCATAAAAATCTTAATTTTTACCTTTTTTTACTTTTTTTATTTTTTTCAAACCTTTTTGATGCAGGGTCCACTGTCTGTTGTCTACCGCAGCATCCGACTGCATGAACTGTCCGAAAAACTGGAAAGGAATTTTTGGCCAGTCCAGTTTTCGGACGCCCCGGGGGGGGGGGGGGGGGCTGCAACCTGGAACGGTTGTGCTTCAGATTTATTAGGCGCGATATTGCCTGAATAATAATTAAAGCATAATAACGGAAAATTATTTATGTTTAGTATTTATTTATTTATTTCTATTTTTATTTACTTGTTTATTTATTTTTTTAAATATTTATTTAGGGGGGCCATTGTAAAAAGCCCACCATGATTGTTTTGCATTGTTTATGTTTAGTAGGTGAGATAAATTAAGTCATGTTATTTGTTGTTATGATTTTTTGTTTTAAAGTTAAAAATTTTTTATATGGTATTTTAAATTTATTTTTGTTAATTTTTATCTATATTATTTGTAAAACGCCCATCATGATGTTTCTGTTTCAAAGAACATTATCAGTTTATTGTATTGTTTATTGTTAGATTGGTATTTGTAAAGTATTAGCTATTAGTAAGGTCTCAGACGTGAAATCTTAGGGTTATTTGGGCTAGTTTTAAAGTCTCCCGGTAGTATAAGACCGTTCAATTGTTTTTAAATCCTGAAGTATTTATTCAAATACCCAAAAAATATCCCCCCATGGACACCATTATGGACTCCCTCATTCATTTCGATCATAATGCTCCCCGATCCCACGTATCCTCATCCTATTTTAAGATTTTTTAAATAGAGAAAGAGAGAGAGAAATAAAAAACTGGAAAGAAAAGAAAGCACTCTAAAAAGTGTGTTTAGCAATGAACCAGTTTCTTGTCTTCACTTTGTAGACACGTTTAAAGCTAAACATGCATGCATGTCAAATATTCTAAACATCAATGTTTATTGCTAAACACTAGCAATTAACACACAAAACACGTTAAGCATTTCGACAGTTTACAATGTGAGGAAGAAATGTGTTTTAGTTGAAAAAGTTTAATCTAAACACCAGTTTGCAGTGAGATAAAGAACAGTTGAGGATAAAGAAAAAAAAGAAAAAAAAAAACGCCTACACCCATCATTCCACTCATATTGGGGGGGGGCAAGGAAATGGAAAGAGGTTAAAAAATTTAAATAGGCCTAGGAATGGTCTGTTCACAATATTTGAAAGGTTGAATGTAGAAGGCAGTGATGACACTTTGGTTCTAAAATATTTTGTGGCCAATAAAAATAATTTCTTTCGTTCTACCAAGAACCTCTGAAGGGTTGGTTTGTTTTAGGGTTCCTAAAAGTTTTAAGGTCTACAAGAACCCATTTTCTGGCTACAAGAAAACCTTTTAAATCTTCACGGGGTTCTTTATAGAACCAAAAAGGTCTGTTACCAGAAAATGGTTTCTTGTGTAGAACTTAAACTCTAGGAACCTTAAAATGGATGTACTAAAAGCCGGCCGTAGGTTCTTGGTATAACAGGAAAGAAAAAAACATTGGGGCCATGAAATATTTGGACTCACCGCTTTATGTTACTTAACCTTTCAAATATTGGTGAACACATACAAAAGAACTTTCCTAGACCTATTTAAAATAAATTTGGAAGGGTCTTCGTAGAACTTTTTAAGGTAGAACCTTGGCACTGCTTAGGGTGAAAAACAGGACAAAAATGGTTCTATGTGACCCTTTTATTTCTTAAGAGTGTACGGGTAACCGTATGTGCGGCCTACTCTCTTAAAATGAAAGAGTGAAAATCACTCTGAATTTCGAGTTATTTAAAATAACTCTAATCGAGGGCTTTTAGCTTCTAAAAGAGCGAGAAAAATCAACCCGCACACCTTCACTCGCGGTAAACAGAGTTCACTCTTAACGAGTGGCTCAAAATGCCACTCTTATTCGGAGTGAGCCCACTCGAACTTTATCACCCGGATTTTAGCTCTAAAAGAGTGAGAAAACTGCTCTCACTATTTTTCGGAGTGAACTAATAGCCAATCAGAAACGCCGCAAATTCGCGTGATTATTTCGAACAACCTGGCGGACGAGTAAGAGTGAGACGTCAGCAAACGGTTTTGTGAACGAAGTTGCGTTGGAAATTGTGAAGAAATCATAGATATCTTCAGGTGAGTATATTGTATGTGTCGGTACAGTTCATAGCATTTACAGACAAAGTGTGGAGAAGCATTAAAGGTTAGTTACTGTATTATCACTCGCACATATACGGTAGTATGCGCAAGGCTCCCGGCCAGGCTAGGCTTACACATGTTCGAAACGCACAATCATGCATGTCACGGGCATGCATACCGTGATCATACACGTCATGCGTGCCACAATCATGCATGTCTCACTGAATCATGCCAATGATGCGCCACAATATTCATTCATGTCACGATGCTATGAATTATGACCTACACATACAATATACTCACCAAACAAACAAAATTCCTAAAGAATCACAACTCTATAAGAGTGACTAGTTCACTCTAAAAAGGAGTTATCAGTTCACTCTTTCCTTAGAGTTATTTTCTTCACTCTTTATTTTGAGTGGATCTCACTCTCTCTAAAAGATGCGTCACTCAGCTGGCTCTGCTTTGGAGTGAGATTTCACTCTTTTAGAGTGGTTTTTCACTCTTTCGTTTTAAGAGAGTATACCCCCGCTCATTTCGCGTCTCTCCAGCAGTTCCCAAGACCCCCATAATTCAGTTCTTAAGGTCCCCTTTCCAGGAAATTTTTGCCTCAGAAGCTGAATTTTAGCCAAATTTCAGCTCTCAAGCCTGCAAAATTGTCAAAATTTCAGTTCCCAAGCCCTACTTTCGGAGACAAAATCAGTTCACAAGCTCCCAAGTTCGGCAATCGGGGCCGCACACATCCCTACCTGAAAAAAAGTTGAGTCTAAATGCTTGCCCCTCAGGTCAGAAAAAAATAATACTATCAATTAATACCGTCACCCGTGTGTTTATACCTTTGCATAATGTGTTTTAGTGATGAGCTGTAACTATATTGTTTCCCCGCCTTTACACCCCCACCCCATTGAAAATGTCTGCAACGGAAAGGTAGATTGATGAAGGCAAATTGAAACTTATTGAATGAAGAAGTGCAGGAAAAAATTAAAACGACCCACGCCAAAAAGGCAAAACATGAAAGCCAATAATGCATATTTTTAACGGTTGATTGATAACTGGCTAGCAAACTATACCTGTTAATTGTGAATAGTTTAAGCTCGGAAATGTCTCTCTGTCGCAAATGAAGGCATTGTCGGAGAGATCTCGATAATAAATATTAGATCAAAAACTATCGTTATAACCATTAATTGCTGTGCAATTAGATTATTCACTTCAGGTGTGATCAATACATTGATAAGCAATTCCAAATATGTAGAAAACCTAGGCCTCGAGAAAAATTGGGGGTAATTCTTTCTGGAAATCTTCTCATGTCTCTTTAACGGATAATTCAGGTGCTTATTCCGTGAAGGGTTTCCAAATCTTAAGTGTTTGTCAGAAAAAAAGTGTGTCCGATGGGTCAGGGTATGGAGCATACAGGAAGTGTGTGTGTTTGAGTATCAATAACGCGCGAATTATTGTTGAAAAGCTTATGAACACTTTACGGAGGGTACGTGTGCAGGTCCGTAGGCCTACGGGGGGTATAGCGTAGTAGATAACACACTATAAATCGTGCACTTTGACAAAAGCATGAACTGGGCACAGGACATTCTTGGGGGTGTACAAAAGCCAAACTTAGGAAAAAAGAGGGTGCCCCCAAACATCGGACTCATTAATGACGTCAAGCCCGCCCCATTTTGCATATGGGACTTAAGTATGTCAAATGGAAATTCATCAGAAACCTATCTGTTTGCTATCAAATTAAAGCCTGAACATAAATGTCTTAAAAGATCCTTTTAGTAGGTTATCTTGCTTTGGGTCATTATAGGTCATATTAAAGGTCATTGAAGGTCATTTTTGATCGCAAAAAATTTCACCAAATTTGGTATAAAATTCCACCACATGGCATGCATTACAATAGGGCAGTGCGGTTAATATGCCAAAACAATTTGACCTTGAAATTTAAACTACTTTAGTTCTCCAGTAGACAAGGATGTATAATTTATTAATCTTTCCTGGAGCTTGCCAGGGACGATAGTGTTTGAAAAAAGAAAAAACCCCCATGTGCGCTTGGCCGGATTCGAACCGGCGACATTCGTATTACATGCAAGACGCTCTAAAACCAAGAGCTATCAAGCAGGGTTGGTAGAAGCACGATAGATATCATCTAGGCGTTAGGTTCGAAGGTTGTCCTTCGCTTTCCTAGCGGAACGCATCAGAACTGTATATTTAACTATACGATATTATATTGTTTTGAAATTTAAAACTACTTAGTTCTCCAGGTTAGACAAGGATGTATATATTATTATTTTCCCTGGAGATTGCCACGCGCACGATAGTGTTGAAAAAAAAAAACCATGTGCGCTTGGCCGGATTCGAAACCGGCGGACCTTCGTATTACATGACACGCGCTCTCACCAACGAGCTATCAAGCAGGGTTGGTAGAGAGCGATAGACATATCATCTACGTGTTAGGTTCGAAAAGGTGTCCTTCGCTTTCCTAGCGGATAGCATCAGAACTGTTAACTGTTAACATATACGAGTATATCTTGTTTGAGATTTAAACTACTAGTTCTCCAGGTAGAAAGGATGTACTATTATTAATTTCCCTGGAGGATTGACCAGAGCACGATAGGATGAAAAAACCCCCATGTGCGCTTGGCCGATTCGAACGCGACAGTGTCGTATTACATGCACGACGCTCTTAACGACTGAGCTATCAAGCGGGTTGGGTAAATAAAGAGCGATAGAATATCTATAGGTGTTAGGTTCGAAAGGTGTCCTTCGCTTTACTAGGGATCGCATCAGAACTGTATATTTAACCTATACGAGTAATATTTGTTTTTGAAATTTAAACTATTAGTTCTCCAGGTAGACAAGGATGTATATATTGATTAATCTTTCCCTGGAGATTGGACAGCGCACGATAGGGTTGAAAAAAAAAAAACCCAGTGCGCTTGGCTGGATTCGAGCCGGCGACCTTAGTATTACAGGCACGGACGCTCTAACCAACTGAGCATTAAGCAGGGTTGGCTTAGAAGAGCGATAGATATCATTCTATAGGTGTTAGGTTCCTTAAAGGTGTCATTCGCTTCCTGAGGATAGCATCAGAAACTGTATATTTAACATATACGATATTATTTGTTTTGAAATTTAAACTAACTTAGTTCTCCAGTAGACAGGATGTATATATTTATTAATCTTTCCCTGGAAGCTTGGCCAGCGCACGATAGTGTTGAAAAAAAACCCATGTGCGCTTGGCCGGATTAGAAACGGCGACCTTTCGTATTACATGCACGACGCTCTAACCAACTGAGCTATGCAAGCATGGGGTAAGCAAGAGCGATATATCAATCATGATAGGTGTGTTAGGTTCGAAAGGTTGTCCTTCGTTTTCCTAGCGGGGATAGCATCAGAACGTATATTAACATATACGATTATAATTTGTTTTGAAATTTAACTATTAGTTCTCCAGGTAGACAAGGAGTATCTATTATTAATCTTCCCTGGAGATTGCCAGCGCACGATAGTGTTGAAAAAGAACCCCCATGTGCGCTGGCCCGGATTCGAAACTGCGACCTTCGTATTACATGGCACGACGCTCTAACCAACTGAGCTATACAAGCAGGGTTGGTAGAAGAGCGATAGATATATCTATAGGTGTTAGGGTCGAAAGGTGTCCTTCGATTTTCTAGCGGATAGAATCAGAAACTGTAGATTTAAATATACGATTAATATTTGGTTTGAAAATCAAAAAAACAAAAAAACCGAAAAAGAAGAAAAATATTTTTATTAATCTTCCCTGGAGATTGCCAGCGACACACGATAGTGTTGAAACCACAAAAAAAACCATGTGCGCTTGGGCGGATTCGAACCGGCGACCTTCGTATTACAGGCACGACGCTCTAACAAAAATGAGCTATCAAGCAGGGTTGGTAGAAAGGCGATAGTATTCATCTATAGGTGTTAGTTCGACTGTGTCCTTCGCTTTCCTAGCGGAACGCATCAGAACTGTATATTTAACATAACGATTATATATTTGTTTGAAATTTAACCTCCTTAGTTCTCCCAAGGTAGACAAGGATGTATATATTATATCTTCCCTGGAGATTGCCAGCGCACGATAGTGTTGAAAAAAAAACCCATGTGCGCTGGCCGGATTTGAACCGGGAACCTTCTATTCACATGCACGGACGCTCTAACCAACTGAGCTATCAAGCAGGGTTGGTAGAGAGACGATAGATTATCATTATAGGTGTTAGGTTCGACAAGGTTGTCTTCGCTTTCCTAGCGGCTAGCATCCGAACTGTATATTTAAAACATATACGATTATATATTTGTTTTGATGAAATTTAAAAACTACTTCGTTTGTAAGTAGAATTATATGGATATATTTTTTTAAAATTCTATTTTATTAATTTTTTGTTGGTTGAAGGAACAAATTTACGATGGAATGCAATGCGCCATTTTTTTTTTCTGTGACATGATTTTGAAGAAATTTTTAGCTATTTCCCAAGCTCCCTTGTCCCCAATGGCCAACTTGCTGAAAAAATCGGTGGGAACATCAACTGGGTACAAATAGGAACATGTCTTGACCATTGTTATGAAATCTCTGCAAGCAAGACTTCATGCTTTAATACGTTAGTATTAAACTTCCACTAAAAACAACAGCTTCACCAAGAAGTACCAACAAACCGCAATATATAAATGTTGGGGGATTTATAGTTTTGGTGTTAATATACTGCAAAATTGATTTACTAAATTAAACCAACATCGACATTGTGGAATATGTAGGAATAAGGGGTCAAAGTTTGTACAGGGGTAAAAACTGGAATTGTTCGAATTAATAGGGTATAGTTCGACAGTATCTGTGATCAATAGTTTTATTACAATAGGCAAGGTCATCCTGGGTAAAATTTATCCAATTTGCTCCAAACAGGTTTTAAAATTTGTTCATTTGGTCACACTAGATACTAAATTGTATATATATATAGATCCTTTGTTTGACAGTTCAATATAGAATTAGAGTTATAGTTAGTGATCTCACATAGCCCCAGTCACATGTACAGTCTAATTATGCAACAAAATATCATATATGGTGCAACCAGTATATTTTGGGCTCCTATACCAGTAAGCGAACAATTTGACATATTGAAATATTAATCACAAATTGGTAAATCTAAAATTTTACCCCATTGTGACCTAACCTATTTTGCCTCATATCAGTTAAAGTACTACTTCCACATAGGGAAACTATACCTTTTTAATCCTTGAAAGGCGATGAACATACTTTTCGGCTCATTTCGACCATATCAATATTTTGACCTGTATAAATCTTGCCCCCATACATATTCTACTACTTTGATTTTGGCACACTTTTGATATGTTGTTCTTAAAGGTTTTTCCAATATAATTCTGGAGAAATAGATATGTTGCAATTAGTTATAAGTCATTATGTTTTCCTAATTTGACTGGCCTATCAATAACCAGAAAATAATCGCAAGTGAATATTAATTGTATACGTTATTGTATCAAGTTACGATTACTGTGCGTCCTACTAATAATGCAAGGTGCGTGGTTATGGACATTATTACCCAGCAAAGTAGTTGTGGTGCTTCTCACATGCAATATTCTCAACATAAACCCATAGGAGTGACCAATGGGATATCACATTTTGATTTTGACACTTTGACACCAAGCCTAAACTACGGTTGTCAGCTACAAAACTGGCCAATGGTATCATATGACCTTTAATGACCCCAAACTGACCTCTACTTACCAAATATTCAATTTTTTAGATCATTTTAGCACTCTACATGTCTCAAGCTTTAATTTGATACCAAACTTGATATGATTATTGAAAGTAATTATTTTAACATTACTATGAAATATGTATAAAAAGGGGCGTGGCCTATGACGTCATTATTGTGGTCGAATTTCTGGGCATCCCTTCTGAAATTGCTTTACATACCCCAAGGAAGGTTTGTGCAAAATTATGACTTATCTACTTCACTAGTACGAGGAAATGTGGTTCACGCATTTATCCGAATGGGTTAGTTTATTACGAGGGTTCGTTTATGCGAAGGTTCATTTTTCCCAAGGTTTTTTTAATCCGAAGGCGTGTTAATTCGAATGTTCGTTTATTCGAAAAAGAAATAAGGTTCGTTTATCAGAAAATTAAATAAAATTCATTTAGCTCAAGTTATTCCATTTTTGGATCAACGAACCTTATTTCATTTTCGGATCAACGAACCTTTGGATAAATGAACCTTTGGAATAACACAACTTCGGATAAAACGAGCATTCGGAATAACAAACAGGTATAAAGAACAAATGTTCGGATTAGCGAACCCTTAGAATAACGCCTACGTAGGTATATAGGAAATAGGTACAGGTATAGGAAACTTGTTTATAGGGTAGCAATCTATTTAGGGTGCGAATTCCAGCTTCGAAAATACTGTTTAGGGTGCTTTCTGTTTATACTTGGTTACGGAGGAAACCCCCTTATCAATGATAAGTGCCCCTGGAAAATTTAGATTTTGGTATATAGAAGTTCATATTTTCTCATACAGGGCCCGGGAAAAGTTGCCTTTGATACTATCATAGAGCTATAAAATAAAAACATTGTAGCTGCTCTGGACAAAAAACATCTCCAATGTGGTCGACCAAATAATAATAATAATAATAATAATAATAATAATAATAATAATAATAATAATAATAATCGTCGTTGTCGTCGTCGTCGTCATCGTTAATTGCCGTTAATCTAGTCATCGTCATGGTCATTGTCGTCAACATCTTCGGTCTTATCAATCGTATTTTCCACATTTTCCTGACAAGCACCTGTTGCAGACGGCCGTTATATACATCACGCATGCGCCGCCCTGAACTTGACCACATGGATCACGACTTTACGGTTTACATTGTTGTTCCTGGTTACATGCGACAGTGTATAAATCAAACAATCAACACAAATAATTACCAAAGATGTAGACGAATACAAAATACTAACACTTTATAATTGTTCCACAAAAAACGGACGTACAGCGCTTTTTTCTGAATTGTCCGAAAACTGGCAACGGGTTACTGTCGAAAACTGGCAAAGGCGTCCGAAACTGGCACAGTGCTTCGATGTCATTGTTCGCCGATGGTGATAATGCAACTCGTATTGCCAACACCATTTCAATGCCACAAGTAAAGTTGGGCATGGCCATTACATGGATGGTGTTTTGGTGGGTAAATATCGAATTATTTTTTTAAATATTTTAGCGAAGTCCTTAAGTGTCCGAAAATTGGTCGACCTACCCTACATTGGTTAGGATCAAAGGTTACATTTCTAATTGCCATGGACATTGATTTAGATTTGAAGGTTGTAATACTATAAAATTGTGTCAAGTATTTTTTGAAGATGTTAACATTTTGGCTGCCATATTGATTGACGTTCATGTTACAATTTTAAAAGTATCAGAAATACATTTCATTGTGTCTCAACAACATAACCTATGTAGTGTACATAATGTCTATTTTATCGCAGGTATTATGCTGTTATATGGCGTATTTTTAAAATGATTGGATTTGGCTTCCATTTTCAATTTGAAGTATGACTTAATGTTCATTGGAAATATAGGGTTGAATAGATAAATATCATTTATGGCGACGCATCTTGGATTTCTCACAACGCCCCCAAGGTGCCCAGGTGGCATCCGACAGATTCTTATTCTACCCACCCTAATTTATCATTTTCAGCAAAAGAAAATGTGTATATCACAAGAACGTTCTCTCTGCCCATACAGAGCTTTGCTTGAGTTAATTAACGTTTTGTTTCTTTTACATAAATGTTCATCTATATTTTAAATAAATTTTGTTATCAGTTAGACGCATGCTCCAGAGCGCCCACAGATTTTTAGCATTAGGTACTATAACGTGTCTGTTATTTTTATGATTGATTTTACTTAGGTGTTCAAAACGTTGATTTTTTAAGCCATGTAATATGCATTGTTAAGAACAAACCAGATTGAATCATAAATGCAATCGTGATGAGCCGATTTTCAAATATTGAGCATTTTCGTTTTGACTAGCTAGTTGACGATTTGAAACACATTACACGCCACCGTTGTAGTCGTTAGCGAATAATATAAGTAACAGGAGTGGGGTTATGGAGGTCAAAAGTACCTTTTTATGATTTTTGCTTCGGGGTCAGTTTGTTAATATTCTATAGGGCGCTTGCACGGTAGGTCAATAGGTTATCTGGCCAGACCTGTCTCCAGAACAACCCAAGCATGCAGAGAATACAAAGGAATCACCTGCAGAAATAACTGAAAGGTTTCAGGTGAACCAGGTGCATGCATTGTATTCTTCTCATGCTTGGTTGATCTGGAGGGCAAACAAAAAGTCCATTCAACATAATTTAGCTCTGTGCAAGGGCCCTATTAGATCAGAGAAGATGAGAAAGAAAGGAGATGGTTCAACTGTTACTTCAAAAGATAAACTGTTCATCCGCCTATTCATCTTAATAGCCTTAAATCCGATTGATTCGATCAAAGACTTGCGCTTCTTGCTATATAACATTACATACACCTGTCATTAAATCCCAGAACTATTCCAATTACCCAGTTGTCAACTGGCATTTACACAAAGTCATTACACTTTGGTCGTGACCAGTACAGCGAAACCTACTTTTCTGCATCACTTACAGACAACTGTGACCCCAAATTTTTACAAAGCATTTTGGCTCTTTGGACACTGTCGGACACAAACAGGTATGGTTGAGTTGTATTCAAAATGCATTTATCTAATCATTCATCATATCGTATTTCACAGGAACTAACCGGATATGTTTACATTAGGCTAAAATAACAACATTATTTATTGACCTCAAAACATTAAATCAAGGGCTAATGTTGCTTTCTTTCATTAAAAAGTCAATGTTTTCGTCAATTATTTCGCCAATGAATAAAACAAATAATTATCGATCAGAACAACGTGGAGTTCATTACCAGCAGGGAAATTTTAGCTGGAATATTAATAAACTGTTTTAGTATAGCAGTGTGTCAATTACTTCCTGTTCTAAAACTTTCCTGACTGGCCAAGTTGAGTCGGATGAACAGATTACTTCAAAGGTGCAATCGAGGCGGCCCTTAAAGTTACCCAAACAATGAGCTGGTGAATGAGAGTAATCCTGGGTAATCGTATTTCAAAATCGAGCCAACCTCATCTTCTCTGATGAGATATCCGTGTGGGCGTACTTAAAAACCATGGAAGAAAGAAATAAGAAAGGAACACCACATACGAGTTTAATATGTTTATTACATTCACCGGCACAACAAAAGGAGGGGATTCAAAAACCACCCTTTGATCATAATCCCTCTGCCGTAATCGATGACTGGCGAGCAATCATACTGTAGAATATTTTGAAACTCATTCGAATACGTAAAAAGTGTAAAAGTATATTGCATATTACAACATGTTCCGGTGTGAAAGCAGATATAGTTCCGGCGGAAGCCACAGTCCGGGGCTCCATAGACGACAACGAATAAAGCGTGAAACTAATGTTGCGTGAAGTGTCAACTGAATCGATTGCCCTATTGTTCACCATTGTTCCCGGACTATGAGTCCGCGGGACCAATAAGTACTTCGACACAGGTGTTGAAATTGAAAGGAGATATGGCGTAGGAACCATAGTCCGGGCTCCATAGACGACAACGAATAAAGCGTGAAACTAATGTCAGCGTGAAGTGTCACTGAATCGATTGCCCTATTGTTCACCATTGTTCCCGGACTTGTGAGCCCGGCGGACAATATCTCCTCCACACCGGCGGTCCCCGGGGTATTTGTTGTATTTTTGTTAGATGGGTTTCCAGGTCAAATATCCATGGTATCGGAGCAATTGTAATTTTTGGAAAATCAAAATGTCAATAGGGAATTCAAATGTCAAAACAATAGGAAAAAGGGACAGAACAAAAATGTCCACTGAAAAGAATCAAAATCAATACAGGTAAATCAAATATCAATAGTGAAGTCAATGGACACGCAATGGAAATCGTTATTGTACTCCTATGCTCATCGTGCATGGTCCTTCACTTGGGTAATTTAAATGTTACATAGGTAATTCAAATGTCATTTGGCAGTGAAACACTTAAAAAGCCTTTACCCGAGAATATTTCGATACCAACAAGCATTAGTGTCTTTATGACTGCTTTTAACAGGAAAAACTAATGAACATGGCTGAATTTACGCTGTTTTTCTATTGGATCCTCTTATTTATGTCAGTGGCACAGCATAAACATTAAGTGAACAATTAGCTCAGAAAAAGGCTGACTCAAAAATTTCCCGATGAGGGCGCACTTAATTTTCAAACAAATCGTGTTTTTGCAAATATATAATAATAGCAGAGATTTATATAGCGCCTTATGCTATTGGCCTCTAAGCGCTTCAACCAAATGGCGGCTGATCACTGTGGCCCCAACAATACCATAAACATTAAGCATCATTAACGGATTGCAGCATATCGGCTCAGCGCTTCCTTATCAGCAAACATACATCGAGATAACCATCGCAGCCGGGACCATCTCCCAAATATCGCATTGGTAAATCGAGACAACCAATCGGTTATTTCTTGTCCAGGTAAATTACAAGATAGCTGAATCTCACAGGCTCGAACGCACGCCTAATACGCATGGATGAGCACGATACACTGGAGTCGAGCGCTTCCCTGATTGGCTATCTTGTCCGCTTTTAAATATGTAATGCTGTTCCATATACCACTTAATGTGTGAAATACTCAATCCTATGGCACTGTTATACTGTTGGCATTATGTTTGCCTGCATGAACCTAACCCTCCCTCGGGTCCACAGTGATGAAATTCTTAAGCCTAACTGAAATACACTAACTCTTCAACCATTCCCCTCTCCTATTTGTGTAATTCCAAGGACCCTGTGTAATTCGTGTTCTGTGGACATAGTGGCTGGTATATAATAGAGGGCGCGGTATTAGGGCCACATGTCCACTGGGTGGCAAGCCGAAAAGCTTCATCAAGTTTTATTTATAAGCCTTAATCTTTTAAAACCAATACACTCAAAAAAAACCCATAGACAGAGCAGAGACTGGGAACATTCCTACATGAAACAACAATTCCGATTCATCTTCTAATCTCTAACTTTTTAAATAACCCTTTTAAGGCTGACTGTCTTTAGTTCTTTCTAGATGACTTATTTTATTACTACACACACATCTATTTCAAAATCTCTGATTGTTTTAAAAAAATTTTATGGAAAGCACTTTTATAATCTAATTGTTTTTAAAGTGTATATTGATACTGTATATTTTAGGAGGCTTCAGTGGCAAAAAAAAAAAAAAAAAAAAGGGGGGGGGGGGGGGGGGGGTAAACGCTAGCCAAATGAGATTTTGTGGGGCAAAAGTGAATTAGGGGCCAAAATATCACAAATTGTGAGATTATAACCAATTTTGGGCCAAATGTGGTGATTTTTGGCCCCAAACCGCTAATTGTTGCCAAAAAATCTGTCATTTTTCTTCCAGCCGGGGGTAGGGGGGACTGGGGGACAAGAAAGAAATTTTGGGAAACCCCATGCCACCCCCTTGCGCCGCCACTGGGAGGCTTACTGTATTTTGCGAAACAGAACGAAACGCCCATTGGTTTACACGCTTTATTCCGCCATGCATGCATAATCCAATGGGCGTTTCGTTTTGCAAAATACAGTAATCCATTTTAGGATACTTTATTGTATCTGTATTATGAATGAAGAGATACTGCATGACTAGAAATTTCCATCAGTATATTCATTATTCATTAAATGTTCCATAAACAAACGAAAAGAAGTTCTCAATACCGTTTTTCAGAAACTTGCACCATAATAACTTGTGTAAAATAATTTGTTGCTTGCGATGCTTGTAAGGAAACGTTTCTCATCAATAAACGTTATGACAACCATCCTCTTTTTCCTGACATTTATGACGTTTATTAAAATATTGGTTTGGATGTTGCAAGTTAAAACTGTTTTAAACTGTGATAATTGAAATCACTAGTAAACATTTGATTTCACTTATGGGAAATTGAGTGAGCTAATTGGATATTTTGTTAGCACTATTGGACATTTGAACTGCCTTATGTTGATATTTGGTATATGCTAGTAAAACATATATTTCACAATATGGATATTTCGTTAGCATTAATGGACATTTGAACTGCCTATGTTGACATTTGGTTGAAAATAGTGGACATTTGACTTGGAAAACCTATATAAGAAGTTAATGTACATCGTTATGCGTTTAGCTTTACTGCCCAAGAGTGCCCCGTGTGAAAAATAAAGGATGAGAGTTTGACTAAATTTGAAAGTTGAACCCCCCGGGGGGGGGGGGCGTCTTGGATTTTCGTTGGGATTCCATGCTCGTTCCAGGGGTTCTGAAAGTGACCTCTAACGGGACCAATTTTCAGTTAAAAACCAAATAAGATTGGATTGGACGAATAATATCTGGATTTCGTGATTGTCTATTTGGTAACCTTCAATGTAACAGCTGTGATAATAAGTACTGTTTCGACAAAGAGTAACAGCCGAGGCAAGACGTATATGGAAAAGTGCACTTAATATTAATCACTGATTTCTAATTAAGTTTACATTATTGATTTTGTAATTACTTTGAGAGTGCTTTGTGAACGTCTAGTGAGGTCTGGTACGTACACCAAATGTATCTCTCAAGTTGCTTTGATATTCATGAAACTACAACATTCTAGTTTACCGGTTAATGATTCCAGAAAAACACTTGAGGTAAATGGTGCAAGGTTGTTAGTACATTTGGTAATCATCGAGCACAAACGGTTTGTGGTTTTAAAAGATGTCGGAATCGCACATTATTTCCATGTCTTTAACAACCATCATTTCAATTAAACATTCGCGGTCCCTATGGAGGAGAATCCAATGCATGTGCTAGAAAGAAGTGCAAATACCAAGATCTACATGTAGTGGTTGTGACTGTGAAAACGGAGGATGGTCTACATACTACTTTCCAATAGAAGTAGGAAGCAGGGGTTACTGCAATACATCAGTCAACAAAATAATGCCTGACCTCCTTGGGCATTCCTTAAGGAAAGAGGTAGGCTACAACTAATACAGCAGCCAAAATTTCACTCATAGCGAGCTATGTCATCTGTCTTAAAGCAATAACAGCACACTTTTTGAATAGCGCCCCCATTTTCAAAATTTGAGAATTTTCAGGGGGTAGGACACGATCTACTCGATTTGGGCATTGGGGATTTCCAACGGTAATTTGGGGAACTGCTACATCCATTTACTATGGCAGTCTCGGTCCCAGTGGCATTACCAAATCATCTCTTAAACCTTTCTTCAAAAGATCTTAGTAATATTGTGATAATTTAGGAAAAGTTATTGACTTCAAAATCCGTCGGGGTTAGTGGATTAACCCCGCTGCAAAATAGTGTAATTTCCAATAACGGTCATTTAGATTTAAATATTCGTGACCAGGCCTAGTCTTCGTCAAGTCTGTGTGTTACCGTTCGATATGCGTAAGAGCGCTCTCCTACCGTTAAGTCTTTGAAACTAGCACCCGGAAGTTGATGCCGTTTTGAATTCGGTGTTGCTGTTAGGTCGGCATGTCCTACCCCCCTGAGAATTTTGCAGTTGTCTTGGTGATTTTCTAGTAAACTATACCTGCGAGTGGTAATCCTCAAAAATGCGTATTTCTAATTAGAATCGGGATCCCTGATTGTAATTTAGTGACGGAGCTGGAAACACCAAATTTATGTCCTTCCATGATGAAATAGTACCAACTCACGAATATGACCTCTAATTTTTTCCCCCAATTTTTATTACCTGTACTTGGTTTGGCAGATGAGGAGAAAAACATACAGTTATGATATGACCTCTAATTTGACTTGCCTGACGGAACAACTAATCGATGAGGGTAGACACCTACATGGCGCAATTTCCTGGCTATTTCATATTGGAAGGACGTATCCAGCAACCGTTGAATTATTATCGGAGATCTCCGATATTAATTATTCTACTTACAAAATTCCTTCTTTTGGGACACATAGAGAATTTTGAGCTCTACCATTCACAGGTATTGCAACTGTGCAAAAATCTCAAAATATTGAGGGCGCTCTTCAAAATGTGCCGGTATTGCTTTAATGGGTATGTCCTGGTTTTGAAGCATTAAGTCTATCGGGCCGCTTCAAAACATCACCACGATCAATTCTAGGGATAAGATGTGAGTCATTCCTCAGAGTGTGGGTTGGTATGTCAATGAAACAGTCCCCGTAGGATTTTGGTGCTAAAGTTGATTTTCTTGCTGTGTTTCATTCAATAGGGACCAGACTGTCAGAAAATGATGGGGTGCAAATTTTCGGACTGCTTCCCCCTTCCTCAAGGGGGGGGGGGGGGAAATGTTACTACACTGTTAAAAATATTTCCGTAAATTTACGGAAATTTCTGGCAGCAGTATTTCCAGTCATTTTTAGGGTAAATTTACAGACATTTCTGTCAATTAACGGAACTTTGACAGTAATTTTACAGAAATTTGTCTCATATTACGGAAAAAATGTATTTTAACAGAATTTTTCCGTAATTTAAAATTACGGAACCAAAAAAAATTCCGGAAATATTGCTGCCAGAAATTTTTGAAATATTTCCGTAAATTAACATTTTTTATGTTTTTTGTTTTTTATTCTTATTGTTTTCTAAAACAGATTTTCCGTAAATTTACGGAAAATCTGTTTTCTTAATTTACGGACATTTTTAACAGTGTACAGGGAAAATTTTTTAAAAAAATCGAGTCAAATTGTGTTTTTTGTGTACATTAACATGTTCGTTTCCTTATAAGGATTAGAAAAAGTATATATTTGCCTAGGTTCCGACCTTTAGTTAAAGCGCTATAGCAGGAAAAAATCTCATATGTAATTTGAAAGGTCAAATGCAAAACCTCATATGTGCATCTTCGGTAACATGGACAAATCAACCTATTGTCCAGTGTTTGGTCAAATCAAGTTGGTGGAAATGATGAGGGTGATGTTTGGAGGGGAAGTACGTAAGTCTATTTTAAGTATTTGCGATAATGTGCAAAACGATATCGTCAAACAGGTTCCATTCCTTTTTGGAAGTGTTACCGAAATGCACATATGGGTTTTCCTCTTAGAGGTCAATGCACACTATAGGTTTTACTGCCCCAACGCCGATGTGTGTTTGACATACCATTTTGTATTAAATTTGAAAAACCTTAATTAGCCATTTCGAAAGCACCATATTGCTTGCCCCTTGAATGAAGCCCACCACCGTTTTGAACTATGTCTTTAATGCCAGAAAACAGCTGGAACTATTGAATTATATCCTTACGCATATAGTGTTTGGAAAAGAAAAAAAAATAATTATCATAATTGGATTTTAAAGGTCTCAAGTGTACCAATCGTAAATCTAAATACCATTGTTCAATATTTAATTTAAAATCTTAATTATCCATAAGGTATCTGAAACTTGGTTAAGGGTCTGGTTAGACAGTTACATTTCCCGAAATTGTATAATTAGTGTAATTAACAAATGAGGAGATTATTTTAAAATATTTTTAAAGGTGCATTTCGTTGATTCCAGGCACCTTCCTGTTTATTTCATTGGTCAATAGATATTGTGAGAAAAAGCTTATTCACAACTCTTTAGTTGATCCCGACTTCGCGGTTTTGTGTTTATAATTTTGTGTGTGTGGTATAATTTTGTCCGTTACGGACGAAAATAAAAAAAAAGTTTAATTTCTTACAGTATTCGAGGAATTTGCAAGTCGTCGTAAGATTAGGTACACATGGATTTTAATAATGCTAACGTTCGGATGATATCCAAAATCTCAACTTTGTTAGGTAGTCGGGGGGGACCAGGCGGTGTGGATCACGAAATGCCCTTTAAAATTGCACAATTTATTGTATAAAGTTTACAAAAACATTTACGAAATATTTTGCCCCACCAAATTACTAATCATGCCGTTTCTCAGATTTTCTCAGGGGCAAACCTTTTATTTGTAATACAGCACAGCCAAGTATCATAGAAAGGTTCAGAAAAAAAATTATGTGGGCCATTTTTTTGTTACAAGCTGGCAACTCTGTCAGATCAACTGATCATATGGTATATGTTTCTCATAAGAGTTGTTGCCAAAAATACCAATGTATTTTTTTTGGCCTTTTTGGGGCCACAAAGATGATTTTTGGCCAAAAATATGATTTTGATATTTGATTGTATTTGATATCTTTTTTTTAAACAAGTTTTATCAGAAACAATCACCAACTTTTCTTGTTTTAAGTAATTGGACTATATTTACGTCTTAAATAACAACTTAAAGATAATGAAATTAAAGAAAATAAAAGCATTCCAGAGCATTTAAGGTTAATTTTTATCCAAAATATTGTTTATTGAAACTTATGATAACAAAACTGTTTAAAAAGTAAGCACAACAGACAAAACAACATTAACACAGTTCTGTTTGACCTAAATTGTGAATGCTTTTACTTTAGTAGAAATTACAGTAGTCATAACTTTAAAGGGGCAATCGTAGGATTAAGCTATATTGTTACAATGATTGCTAGATCATCGTATGAAAACATTCACATAGTGATGATTTGGGTCCGAAAATTGGATTTTCTGAGTTCACTGTAATTTCGGTAACTAGAACGAACCCTGGGTTTTAGATGACAGTTCAGTTTTAACCAATATGGGCTTATTTTAGTCATAATTAAACTATTAATGTAGTAAAAAACAAAAGAAAATAACGCATTCCAGCGAATTTAAGGTCAGTTTTCTCAAAATATTGTTTATTCAAATGTACATAAAAGGGGAAAACCTCCCGGAATAAGGACCAAAAAACACCAAGCAAAACCCATCACGTACTTTACCTTCCCCAGGGTTCAGTAATCCGGACCAAACACTCCATCTGAATACCACACGTCCACATATACTATCATAACCGTAAATCCTCCCTCACGGCTCTCCTTTAGCGGTCCCGTCCGCACAAACTCACCTCACGTCCCTTCTCCTTCGCTCCCCCACCCTTCGCGAACCCCAAACTGTGCGGATGGCTGGGCATACCCTCTCCCCTACCAAGAAAGCCCCTCTAGTTCGTGATTTGTTACTTTTAGTAGAAATTACATCTAGTGTTAACTTGAAAGGGGCAATCTAGGAGTATGTTACAATGATTTGCTATATCATCGGTTAAACATTCAATAGTGATTTTGGTCCGAAAATTGGATTTTCTGATTTCACTGTATTGTTAATATTATAGTCAAAATCAACAAATTAATGTAGTTAAAAAACAAAGAAGAAAATAAAAACATCCAGAGATTTAACGGTCATTTTCCAACAAATGTAATTGACTAATGATTTAGAAAACATGTTTAGTAAGCACAAAAATCAATTAAAACATGTTTAAAACAGTTTTGTTTTGGACTGACTTAAAATACAATGCTCTCATTTTGATTAGAATAACGCTTGTGTTGTTGTACCTTTAGGGGCAGTCTAGGTTTGTTAAAATAATGTTTAGTCAACAGGAATAACTCAAAATGTGATTTTGGACTGAAAACTTTGATTTGCTAAATTTCCCTGTAATTTGTACTTGATAACTTCAACATAGTAGTTTTAGTTAAACATCAGTTTGAAAAAACAATTTGAACGACCACCTTGGGTCAGAATTAACAAAAAGTAGCAAAAAACAAAGACAATTTAGGGATTATGCGTCTTTAAGACATTTGCCTTCCAAATATGTTAATTTGATAAAATCAGCTGACTTAATGACAGGGAACATCAAGACCTTACGAAGATGTAACATGATTAATATTATATCTTTTACTTTTTTATATAATATAAAATAGCATCTTAAAGGCCTAGTATAAGATTAAGATTACTTCATTATCAAGAGTAGTTGAAGTATTACTTTTAACTTGTTTAAAAGTGGCCAAAAACTCAAGCATTAATGATGATTCACTACAAAATGAAACACATTATTTGTAGTGATCATGCTTTACATGATAACTTACTTTGTTCAAAACATTTATAGCAAATTAGTGACAATTAAGTCTGGTAAGATTATCCATTATTTATGCATGATACAACTACTGTGTAAAACATATCCTCACCTTTTCACTCACGACGGAACGCGAGCGTCAAAAGCGGGTGGGGAGCCCACGTAAGAGACATTCACCTCTCAGGGACTTGTACAAGGAAGCTGGCCAAGCACCACATCAACAAGTTGGAGCTGTGGGCTCTCCATCTAGTCAAGGCAAGTCACGTCCTAGTCCAGTGCGACAAACATGTCGGTAGTCTCCAATAAACATAGCAGGGAGGAACACCAGGAGTACACCCTTTGCCTACAGACGGTCAAATTCCTGGGGTGGTGTCTCCGTCATCGAATCACCCTGACAGCCGTCATTCACCTTCCGGGGAAAGACAACACCCTGGGCCGATGCCCATCGAGGAAGCCACATTCCGGGAAATCGGGGCCATCGAGAGTCCGGGGGGTCGTCATTGGAGTGGCACCTCAAACCCCTTGCAAGATTGCAGGGTTTTCAATAGGCTGGAACACCCCCATGTGGACCTGTTCGCAAAACCGCCTCAACGCCCAGCTCCCGACATAATGCTCGTGGGCCAGGGACCCAGCGCGGCCCTTCACCAGGACACCATGACAAGGACGTGGGACGGAAAGGGTTCCCACGCTTATGTCAGTCAGGACCTTAAAACCTCCAATCTCGCCCATAGATTCCTCGAGATCGGATGTTCGACCCTTATCCAGAGTAGAGTTCACCAGGAACCGCTAACTGCCGCATTTGTTTGTGTGTGCCAGACATTGGCCTCAGCAACCTGGTTTCCAAGACTTCCGTCGCTGCTGTACGCCAAACCCGTTTGACTCTTCCAATGAGGAAGGACCTGAATCAAGACTCTGGGGTCTCATTCCGATGGAGACTCTGAAGGCGATAAACCTGACTGCATGGCCAATTTCATCCAGTCCTACAGACAGCAGGATTTAGTTCAAGCTGACAGTCTGGCGGGAGAGGCAAGGGCCTACAAACAAGGAGGAAGAAGAACAAGACTTAGAATTCCAGATGGTCAAGTACCAGAACCTTGGTGCACAGGGATCACCAAGTGGGACCGCTGCAGAGCAACCTAAAGGACGGTGCGCGGACTTCCTGATGCAAGTGTTTGAAGATGGAGCCAACCCACACACAGTCAGGAGTTGCCACACTTCAGTAGGAGCCATTCATCTGGGGTTTGGGGAGTGAGGCATTCACCGTGTCTAACTCTCCAGCGCTTCATGACCGTATCCCCTCCAACATGCCGTGCTGGGGGCCCATGTGCGGTTTGTGTGGGTAAGCGGGGCTTATAGTGGGCATGGGTTTTATGTGGGCTATTCCTAATGGGGGCCCATGTGGGGTGTTGTTACAATGGGAAACCCATGATGGGTTTATGCCCCATGGGGCCCATGTGGGTTTTGTTAGGAGGCATGGTGGACATGGGATCATGGGGGCTATTCCTGATGGGCCCCTGTAGGCAACCCAGTATGGGTTGGTTTATTGGGCTACTTGTGTTGGTCCCATCTGGGATTAATCTGGGCTAACCATCATTGGTTTACCCAAGTTAATGGTCAGTGGGGTCCACTTGGGTTTTCACGTGGGTTCATGGGCTTACGTGGGCATGGAAATGACAGGGCTTTCTAAAGGGGGCCAGTGAGTTGTTCATCGGTAACTGATAGGCTTCTTAACTTTGGCTTTAAGTGGGTTTCCCAAATGGGGCCCTTGTAGGTTTTCAATGGGTCAATGAGGAGTTTCTTTAATTGGGCTTTAAGTGGGCTTCCCAAAATGGCGCCATTGTAGGTTTTCAATCGGCCGGCTGAGTATATTTTACTCATGTGCAAGGATTTGACATGGCATTTCCAGTGTGTGTTGATGCCCATTTTGAGCCAAGTTGTGGGTAAACTTCTAGGTATTTGGTTGTAGTAAACTGTTTTATTGTCCATTCTTTGTATCAAATCAAATAATTAATTTCTACTTTATTTAATAGGTCAATAAACTAACCCTGTCGATATGAAGCCATAACATACAAAGTTTAATCATTTACACTTCAACATCCTGTGTAATATCAATTTGATGCACAATTTGTAAATACAAGTGTCGACTGGATAGAGCATCAGACTTAAGATCAGAGGGTCCCCGGTTCGATCAACCAAGGTAAGTAGTAAACCCTGTTACAATTGGTAACCATGGTCGTATGCAGATTGCAAGTGGCAGCCTAATGAATAGTGGAATTAAAACAATATCCAAACCGTACTTCCAACTCTTTGTTCCCTATATAGGCCCGTTTAACATGCATCAGCTTGACCACTTAGGACCCATTTGAATCCGACGACCAAAAACACAGTGGGCCCAAGGTGGAAGCCAATGTGGGGCCAGGACAAGGGAAGTAAAGTAGCCCAAAATGACCCACGTGGGGCCATGTCACATTGTGGCGGGGGAGGGGATCAAGGGAATGCTACATCGACGGCCACCTGAACGCTTTCTGGTACCAGCATGGGACCTGCCACCAGTCCTCCAGCATCTCTAACAGTCCCTCCTTGAGCCTCTTCACCAGGCTTCTCTAGCGGACACCACCAAGACGACTCTCTCATTGTCGCGCCGCATCAGGCAGGAGAGTACCGGATATCCATGCTCTGTCTATAGAAGAGAATCACCTCACCATCACAGGGAAAGCCGATCTCCTTCTTCCCCGATCAGGTTACCTTGCCAAGAATTCAATCCTCAGATTCACTCCACAGACGATTCATCCTCCCAGCTCTCCGACAAGCTTCAGGTTCCAGCGATTAAGGACCCTGGTGTCAAGTTAGAGCCTTGAAGTTTTACCTAAGCAAGACTTAGCCCATAGGGCGGCCCACGACCAAACTTTTCCTCACAACTCAGAAGCCGTTCGCCCGGCCTCCTCCAAGACGAACATAGCCAGATGGTCGTGACAGTCATAAAGGAGAGCCTAGCAGTACGGAGGTTGTCTGACGGGGGACACCACTAGGGCTCACGACCACGCCGTAGGTCTCAGGAGGCCTACTTAAAGGCCTTGTTTTCCTACCGGGGAGCCTCCATACAAGCTGTATGGACGCTATGGATGGGGCTTGTCATTCTACCATTCCCACAAGTTTATTCTCCGAGATGGCCTACTATGGCAGCGGTTTGAAGGCAGCTAGGATCCTATCATCAGCTTCTCGTCATCAAAGCAAGCCCCACATCTTCTAGTCGCCACAGCTTCCAAGTGCACCTTAAAGTGTAGTGAAACTATTCTATGATGAGTTTGTTAAACATTCTCCTGGCGAGACCATTATCACCACTAGCTCCGCGCCTTGTGGCCCGACCACTCTGGTATCTGGGTTTTGACTCTACCAGTTGCAATGTGTGGCATTAAGGCAGGCTTGAATGGGAACGTATACGGAGGTGTGTAGGTGATTCCCCCTCCCCGGGGAGAGTCATAAGCACCATTAATCTCCGTTATTAACGTACATTCACCTCTGGCGATTTCCCCCCGGTTGTTCGCTCTGCACGACGTGGAGTCAATCCGGTGGAAAGGAGCATACCAAAATGATCCAGAAGTCAGTGTGTCTAGAATCATCGCCCCCAGAATGCGTTGCGCAGTCAGGGTCGTTCGAACATTTCCAGTGGGTAACTTCTTCGTGACGCATATTTTTAGTCAAGTCAAAACAGTTTTTAACCGTTTTGCTGATTTTTTTGTGCTTACTTAAACAGTTTGTAAATCATTGGTTCAAATAACGTATGTGATAAAAGACCTTAAATGCTCTGGAAAACTTTTACCCTGTCGTGTTGTTTCTTTTTTTACTACATTAATGTTAATTATGACTAAAATGAGCCCATATTGCTTTTGTTTAAAACTGTTTTCATCTAAACTATCCAGGTCTATCGTTAACAATACAGTGAAATCAGGAAAATTCCAAAATGTCGGCTCCACATATTTATCACTATGTGAATTGATACAGCAACATTGTTACATTCCTAGATGCCCCCGTTAAATGTTAACACTACTGTATTTTTTCTACTTACAAAGTACAAAGCATATTCAAAATTTATTGGTTTTTTTTTTTTTTTTTTTTTTAATGTTGTTGTTTTTTTGTTAATGTGCTTTGTTTTTGATGCTTCGGTGACTTACTTTTAAAACATTGTTTGTTGTGCTACTCATATGTTCAAAATTTATAAACATATTTGAGGAAAAATGATCCTTAAAGCCTGGAATGCTTTATTTTCTTATTTTAATTATCTTTACTTTGTTATTTTAAGACCGTTATAATAGTCCAAATTTACCTAAAAGTGGTAATTTTCTGATAATATAAATGTCTTTTGTTTGGAGATTATCAAATACATCCAATGTTAATCTTCACAAAAATCCTATTTTTGGCCAAAAATCAGCTTTGTTTTGTGCCCCCCCTAAAAAAGGGCCCCAAAAAATAAATTTTGTATTTTCTGGCTTAATCAACTCTTATGAGAAACATACCATTATGAGCGTTTGATCTGACATCCGGTGTTGCCAGAGTGAACAAAAAAGCCCACCATAATTTTTTCTGAACCATCATTTATGATACTTGGCTGGCTTTCTGATATCCTGGGTTTCATTTCAAGAGATGATTCAACTTAGAATTTACAGTGTAACTGTTGACGTCAATGAGTTAAAAAACACGATCAAATCACTATGAGCTAGTAAAATCTCAATTCCTTTGGCACAGTTCAGTATCCTTCCATTCGCCACTGTATTTGTTAGTAAAATACACCCATGTCCGGTTGTTGGGTAGGATATATGATAACCAGATCCACACTATTGGGTCAGACTTGTCAATGTAGTAACAGGACAACCCAATGAACGTTGTCCTGGGTGTGATGAGCTATATTGCGAATTCATATGTGCTTTATTACCTGGTTGGCCAACCATGACATCGTGTCGTATTAGCCATCTGGCAAACGACAGAGGCGCCTTATGATCAATCAGGTTTAATATCCTGTCCAAGTCCTTTCTGTTAATGGATTGTTCATGAATTCCGATATCAATTATTCAAATATATTACTTTTTAAATAATAAATATATAAGAGTAAGAGTTTAATGGAATCCGGTAATTTGAAGCTACAATTTCGTTTGTGGAACTACCAGTTGCTTATGTGCTGGTATTTAGGACTAGGGTACTTCAGTCACGATTGTTTGTGGGCGATTCGAGGATGCAAACCTGAGAACAATTATATATTTAAGTGTTGTAAATTAAACCTCGTAAAACCACAGGGTGGTTTTCTACTACATTCATGACCGTGGGGGGTTTGGGGTTGGGGGGGGGGGGGGTACCACCCCTGCTGTTTTTTTCGTAAGTAAGGGACAAACATCATCTTGTTTAGATCTAGTGGTGTACGCTACATAGGGTCCTTTATTCATATAAATAAAACGTATCAAGAAGTTTTGTTAACAATATGACGTCACAGCGACGTCAAAACAGAGAGTTTATATAATAAATAAGATGTCGTTTATCGAAAAATCTCCAAAATCAAGGGTTGTTTTCGCCATGTCATGCAAGCCAAAATGGTATTTATTTGCCAAGGATGGGTTGCCCAAATAAGTATACAACATGTTATTACTCTAACAAGATAAGGAAACATTACAACTATTGTCAGTTATTTGCTTACAGTAGGACATCATAATAAAGGAACATATACCATTTTGGGCATTGACACAGGTATAGGCACGGTGGCAACCCCCCCCCCCCACCTTCCGACTTTGACGGGACCACTGACCCGCAGAAGGTATTACCTCCATTTTTCTTTCGCGAAAATGACCGCCACAAGGATGGAATCTTACGATTACATTGCAAGACTTAATATTAATTTATTAGCGCGACAGGGAATCGTCCCGTTGGGGGTAACCACCCTCCCACCTTGGTCGGCCCCGATGGGCCACGGGGGGGGTTTCAATATGTATACACACATTCTTTGTTCGCATTTTTAAGAAGGGACACTCTGGACTTTAATCACTATAGTCTGATTTTTTTTATCGTTGGTTGGAACTTCATGGAGATGTCGAGAGTCCCCCCGCGGTATGGTTTTCGGTTAAATTGAAGAGACGTTCCGTTAGATGTTAGTGAGGAGGATATAAAAATATTGTGTGATTGTTTTGTTATTGCAAAATAAATTATATAAACGTATATTAAAGCAGGTTTTTTTTTATATATACGCGCCTTAATCACTGTAAACAGTCTCAAAAGCGCTTTTGCCAATTGGTATTACGGCCTCCTGAAGGACATTCCTAACCAATTTCGCTTCATCTAGGTGGCTGCTTCAAAGACATGCCGTAAAGCGCACAATCCTTCAGCACTTAGATTGTAATCTTCCTCCTGACAGTTTTGGGTTGACCAGGCAATTGAGATTTAAATATCTTGGCCCAGGGACACAAAGACGTTGACCACGGCGGGGCTCTAACTCGCGATTAAACGGTTTTTCTTTCTAAGGATCACGAGTCTGCTTTCCACCGGACCATCGTGCTATTATTTGAATTAAATGTTTTATCAAATATGTGGTATACACTTATACGCATATAGCAAATTTTTTGAAGCAGAGCGACCCCAATTTCAAAATAAATTCTGATATTTTGTCGGTGACGTTGGTAGGAATTGTCTAGGAAACTATACCTGCGAACCTGAATGCTAAAAAATGCGTATTTATCACAAAATAATCGATTTTGTAATTAAAATTGGGATCCCAGATTGGACTTAACGGCAGAGCTGGAAATGCTACGTTTATGTCCGTCCATGATGAAATAGTGCCAATAACCTCAAACTTGACTTGCCTGAACTATTAAAACAACTAATGGATGAGCGGAGACACGTACATGGCGCTATTCCCCGGCTATTTCACACTGGAAGGCCGTTTCCAGCGGCCGTTAAATTATTATCGGGGATCCCCGATAATAATTATTCTAGTAGAAAATTCCTTCGTTTGTGACACATAGACATTTTCGAGCTTAACCATTCACAGGTATAGTTTACTAGCCAGTTACCAATGCAACCGTGTAAAAATCTCAAATTTTTTGAAAAATTGGGGGCGCTCTTCAAAAAATGTGCTAATATTGCTTTAATTTAAATTTTAAAATTTAATAATTCAGAAAATGTAATGTTCGATGATCAAATGATTATCCTGACTATATGCAGAAGATGAAAAATTGCTGGCTCAAGACGACCCGTGTGTCTTGCCTGCATGAAAATGAGTCAAGCTTTCTTATTTAGATCATACATGATTGTAGATTTCTTGAATGTTCATCGATAAGCTAATCTTTCACATCAAGGAACGGATTAATTGTATGGATGACAGTAGATCTTCAAACTTCAACTTGAATGACTTGCAGAACAACACATCGCCGTATCTGAAGTCTAAGAAGTTATGAACAAATTGATTTTAACACAATTATTGAAAAGTTTGATATGCTTTTATTTGGTGGCAATATTTTTTAAATACATTTATAAAATATCCACAAAGGATCTGTAGTTATATTTATATATGTTAATATATGTTGTATATGTTAATGTGAAAGATAAGTTTATCAACCTTGCTTTGGAAATATTTGTGTTAGGATGGATTCAATATGACACCACACGATTTCAAAACCGGGGTGCTGCATAGGCGCCAACGAAGCCCACTGGCCGCCTCTCCTCTCGTAAAACTGAAAAAAAAAACACGGCCGTGAGCGCTTTTTAGAAATAGTTTTGTGATAACAGTTATGCAGTTTGTTATGGTTAAGAAAACAAGAAACTTCAAATTTGGACATAAATAAAGAAGGAAGTACTTAAAGAAACACTTATATCTCTGCCAGTAATGTACTTTCTGATAACATTCACAGCTTGTCCAACATGGAGGGTAATTGCTTTCAATCCTTGCCTGAGGCTCACTTACATAGAATCCATGTTAATGGATTTATAAACAGAAAGCCTCCAGCAATACAAGTACATAGTGCTTGTATGGAATATAACTAGGAACAGATAGTGTATTTACTACATTATTTCAGGTCATCGAAGTCTTATCTAAGTTAGATACTTTTGATATTATGGAACTGGAGGTTGCATGTTCTCTGTGGAGTGCGCCTATCTTGTTGGTCATAGGGGTCGCCTAATAGATTCTGCTTGTAGGCGGGGCAGACGTTGGACATTTTGGTACAGCTGCTAACATTTCTTATATGGGCTTGTTTTGATTATTTTCTCTTCTACTTGCATACACTCACCACTAGGTTTCTTTGGAAGCAAACTTGCGGTTTTGGCGTTTAAGCGATAATGCATATTGCAAAGCTATCTAGGGAAAGAGAAAGAGTTGAAGACTAGAATTTTAGGACGAAAATGAATTCTGGCATCAGAATTGATACTACTTCCGGATAAGTGGGAGTCACAAAGATGATCGAAACAAGCACCTTTAAGCTTTAAAAACACAACTAAATGAGCCTTGCGCACAAATGATCTAAATTTGATAAAATAACACCGTTGTAATGATTTTAATCAGATTGGTTCAAGAATTTGGTATGTCAAAAACACAATCACAATTCAATGATATTATACTCAATGATTTTACAAAAGATACTTAAGATTTCAAGTCCTCTAATGTCCATAGTTAAACGAAGCGTTGCAGTTGAACGATGTTATGTCCTCACAGTGAGGACTCCAAAATGACAGTATGCAGTTCTTATAAACTCCATGGGTATATTCCATGGGAATCTTCTCAGTCCGGAAGATAACTTTGTCCAGCAGTTCAAGGCGACGGGGTTTTCCCTCGACTACGTTAATATTTTGCAGTACCATCCAAGTATCACCAATGTCCGTCTGTTGTAAAATGTCCACTCTAGGACAATAAACTGGAATTCTTTTAGATTCCAAACACTGAAGCTCTTTTGGCCTCATGAAAGCGGAGAAATAGCTTGGACATGCAGCTCCTGTGGTATATATCAATTAATCCTGATACTATGTACTGCCCTGATCTACCATACTAGAGATCCACAACTAAACAATTGCAAATATAACCCCTGGCCATGTTCTCCTTATATAAAATATTTCACAACTAGTATTTCCCAATTCTTGAAATAAATATTACAACGTCATCATGCATAAACATAGCCTAACACTAGCTGGCCAAAGGGGTCTCACATAAATGACATCATCTGCATTGCATCAAATGACATCATGTGAAACTACCTATTTTGGCAATCTGTTTTGTTTTTGCAACAAAGCTTGGAAAATCCCCCAGGCTATTTATAGTACTTAGGTCAATCTAGAATGATCTCTGACTTATGAACAACTATTGCATGATCAGTGTTGCACAAACAACTTGATTTTCTAAATTTAGTATTTTGGGGAATTCCGTTTACCTCTTGCACAATCTCTCTTGTAAATAACATCTAGTCTGACCTCAATATAGCACTAAGGGAATTCTATTATAAACAAAGTACCTTTCCCGTGAGAATTCTTTTTCTCAAGTAAAATAGAGAAATATTTTAATCACAAAATGGAAGCTAATATAGCAAACAACATACATACATACATACATACATACATACATACATACATACATACATACATACATACATACATACATACATACATCTATACATACATATATACATACATACACACATACATCCTTACAAGAGCTACATTGTGGGAGTTTTACTGAAAAATCTCTTAAAAAGACACTTTTTTAGACATTTTTTCAGAAAAATACACTTTTTTAAAACTATATAAGGAAGAATTTCAAACCTATATAGTTTTGAGATTTTTCTCTTAAAAAGACACTTTTTTAGACATTTTTTTTACATTTTTTCAGTTTTTTTCATTTTTTTTCTAGTTTTTCTCACTTTTCTTAGCCAAGAGGATTGCGCCGCAGGCCTATATAGTTACTAAACTAGAAAAATCCTCTTTTCTACTCTTTTACGGAATAACCTCAATACTATATTACAGTTTATTCCGTTATAGGACAATTCGTAACATAGTAACTCTAGTAAAAATACTCCCACAGTGAAGAAAAATACACCCACAATGTAAAAATACTCCCACAATGTCTCTTTATACTTAAAAATACTCCCACAATGTATCTCTTGTAAGTACATACATACACGCATACATACATACATACATACATACATACATACATACATACACACATACATACATACATACATACATACATTCATACATACATACATACATACATACATACATACATACACACATACATACATTCTTACATACATACATACACAACAGACACATTCATAGCCATATATACATACACATTCATACAATCATACGACCATACATGCTTACAAGAGCTACATTGTGGGAGTTTCACTGAAAAATCTCTTAAAAAGACACTTTTTAGACATTTTTTCAGAAAAATACACTTTTCCAAAACTATATAAGGAAGATTTCAAAACCTATATAGTTTTGAGATTTTTCTCTTAAAAAGACACTTTTTTAGACATTTTTAAAGATTTTTTTCAATTTTTTTCAGTTTTTTTCATTTTTTTAAGAGTTTTTCTCACTTTTCTTAGCCAAGAGGATTGCGCCGCAGGCCTATATAGTTACTAAACTAGAAAAATCCTCTTTTCTACTCTTTTACGGAATAACCTCAATACTAGATTACAGTTTATTCCGTTATAGGACAATTCGTAACATAGTAACTCTAGTAAAAATACTCCCACAATGAAGAAAAAATACACCCACAATGTAAAAATACTCCCACAATGTCTCTTTATACCAGAAAATACTCCCACAATGTATCTCTAGTAAGTACATTCATACATACATACATACATACACACATACATACACACATACATACATACATACATTCATACATACATACATACATACATTCATACATACATACATTCTTACATACATACATACACAACAGACACATTCATATCCATATATACATACACATTCATACAATCATACATACATACAAAAAGTAGTGTAAAACATACTAATTACAGAGCCATACAATAAAATTACTGGGAAATGAGATATTTAAAAGTAGCAAGTTTTGATGGGAGGGGTTGCTTAGCTGCTAAAGGAAGGTTATTAAAAGAGTCAACCCCCCTGGAGGTGAATTTCCTTTTATCTGAAACATTTTTACATGGGGTGTTGGTTATGGCTCTCAGAAACTGGTATGAAAATATTGCAGAGGTTTAGTGGGAACATGCATGCAAGAATCTTGTAAACCGTGATATTAAGATGGTATAAACGGCGCTCGTTGAGATTCTGCCAATCAAGCATATTCAGTAGGATGTTTGTTAGATATCTACGTGGAAGGCCTAGAATAATTTTCCCTACTGTGTTTAGACAAGAATGTCGTGCATGCATTTCCCCATACAACATCACAATAGTCAAAGTGAGGCACGATTAAGGAGTTATACACCAAATTAAACCAATACGTTTGTTGCTTTTACAAACCAGTTTATCAGTATTGGGACGCCATTTAAGTGAAGGATCTAACCAAATACCGAGGTATTTGAATCAATCAAAATTTTCAACCAGGTCATCCCTTATATAGACGTCAAGCCCCTGATCAAGACGACCAAGTTTTGTTGAGTAGCAAAAATAGGCCATCGCTTCGTTGTTTTAACATTGAGGGTACGTAATTTTTGTTTGCAACCCCGATCTTGTGAGATTATGAGCAAGTTCTCTGCTGAGAGTACAAATTACGACCAATTTACCTTTCACAAGAATTGCGTCTGTGTCATCTGCATAAAGGTACAATTGGAGTCAGTACTCTTAAATTGGCGGACCATCATTGAAGATATAGTGAAGAGCAAGCGGCCAAGAATTGACCCTTGCGGAACACCAAAGTTAAACAGGCAGCCTCGTTGGAATAGTTGCTCCCCTATTTTTGTAATCTGATGTACGTTCATTTAAATAAGACCGGAACCAGGTCTTCTAGTTCCCGACCCTGCACTCCAATATAGCTCCCAGAGCATGACATGTGCATTCAAATTTGGCTTGAATATTTCTCCAGAGTATGTATGTGCCCGACCTACGGTCCTGTACCTTATGCTACTAGAGCATGATGTGCATTCCAATTTGGCTCTTAAAATATTTCTCCAGATTAATTTCGGGTCAAATTCTCCAGAGTGACAAACAGGTGTCAAGTGAACTGTAGCTGTCAACAAGCTGCACAAGAATTGCACGTGTCATCTGAATTGAAGTCAGTCATGAAAGTTGATTATTGAAAGGAACACTAAATAGTAATTAAAAATGGCTGGGCATGCAAGTTTAACACACCGTCAATGCAATTTGGATGAAAATCGCATGGAACTTTGCAGCTGAGGCAACACTAAGGCAAGGAGTTAATTCTGCAATCTTTCCTGTGGTTATTCCGTCAAGGCTTCCAAATTCGTAGGGAGGGGCCATATGGCACTCTTTCCGAATTTAAAAAGGGATGGCATGGTGGGAGGAGTTGGCGTTCCTCATTATTTTGGCAATATCTTGTTTTGCTCTGCTCGTGGGACGTACACGGTGAACCGCATACCCGTGTGCTTTATTCGTTGTTGCGTTAACGATATTTATTCCGTCAGTGAGGTTAGGTGGTCAATGACGTCACGAGTGGCCAAATAAGACATTACCGTGATTTTGGTCCTTAGCATGCTCGGAGGGGGCCTTTAGTCGTAAGATTCACTATATGTAAAATAGATCTAAGTTAAAACAATTTTAAATTATCACTACACCCAAAAAAGACCCCCTAATCTTTTGAAAAAAACGAGAAACATTTTTATGAGACACCTCTACTTTCATGACTTTTTAGAAGCTTTGTAAATTTGAAGTTTCAAACAAGGACCCCATTTGTCCATGGGTGAAAATTTTGCAAATTGCTTGAACAAATAATCCTATGTATTTGTGGGAAGTGTGGAAGTAATTATAGTAAGTAATTATAGTCGGCGTACTCCCAGTCCGGCTACGACGGAAAGGAACAAGGCACTCAATTTAGTGACTCTTCACGCAAAATTTAGTTTCACGATTTATTTCGTTCTCGTCTATGGTGAATGGGACTATAGTTGCTTTTCACACCTCTTCACCCAAAGACCCGTCAGCCTTACACCCATACGTCCGTTTCATAAGTGAGTGAATGTCATCCCCGTGACAATTTTGCCAGTCTACAGCCCTAAAACTCAAATTTGGCCCAAAATTAAGTTTCAGAGTCCATATTTAATCCGAAAACCATTTTTTGCTAAACTTTCCAATTCACAGCTCCCAAGTCTGGGCGCTTTCACACCGCACACCCCACCCAAACCAAAAGAGTTGAGTGACCCCCCCAGGTGTGTGTGGCCCACAAGTACTTAGTAGCTGCTTTCAACCTGATTGAAATATGAAATTTTTGAGATTTCAATAATTTCAGTATTTTTTTATTTGCCCAAATTAAATTGTCTTATAAGTTATGCTAGCAATGTGGGATTGTCAAAGTCCTATCATCAAATAAGCACATTTATAGCAGGCCTTCACACTTAATCATAAATTTTGCAGATTGTTATATACACTAGTCGTACCTCCATGGCACAGGTCAAAAGCTTCAAATCACTACTGTAACTGTTCAAAGATTAACTCTGTTGCAGGTAGGAGTAATTGATAACCAGAATGCAAAAGGTCAGTTCCTGTTATCTTACAGGTAACAAGGAGGTCATTGTAACTGTGCCCTGGATTGATGCTATATTGTAGCTATTATGCACACAAGTAGCAATCAACGGTTACAGATAAACAACACCATTGTATAGCGTGTGACCTCTGTGATGGTTTTGCATTACAGTTAAATTACATGGGGTGGTGGGAAGGGGTTTTTAATTAAAAATGCAAACATAATTGACAACATTTCAAAAGAAAAATATAAAAAAAATACTGTTAAAAAAAAACCGGTAAAAAACAGGCATTTCACTGGCAGCTGGGACTCACTTAATGCAGACGTTACAGAAATAGAAACCGTTAAAAATACGAAAAACCATTGAAGCTAGGGAAACGTAAAAAAACGACGTACGTCCGTGTAAAATCTCAACGTCAACATTATGTTGGTTTAGACTTGTTTTTTAAACACATAAGAATTAAACGTTATTACAATCCTTGACCAAATCACGCTGGTGTAGCTATGGTCATCATACAAACATTGTATTTACGTTACCACGTAATTGTAAAACGTTATAGTTAGGCAAACAATTTGAGAAAAAAAGGCAATAATCAAGGGAAACACGGAATGAATAGGTTAAACCCACTTGTGTTATATGGTACTGATGTACACATTCTAATGTCACCAATTAGTAATCATTCATATGAATATAAACTTGATGTACATACATAGATTCGAACAGGGCCTTAAGTTACAAGTCCTAAACCTTATTCCACTTAAACTACATTAACTTTACTGATAGCGATGTTTTAAAAGTAAATAGAGATGTGTGTGGGTGTACTAACTTGTCAAATGACCTTTGCATTTTTAATGACGTTACGTACGACGGTATTTAACACATTTGCGAGGTTGGGTTTAACAACGATGTTCATTGTTCGCATTCTTACATGAAAAACAAGTAAGTTACAAAAGAACGAATATTACGGAAATATAACAACGGTCAGGGGTAAATACTACCTTTTTCAAAATGGGTGTAGTATTATTTTTTTAGCACTGTTCTATTTACATTTTCGGTTTCCAAATTGTAATTTAAGTTAGGTATAAGTAATAAAGTGAACGATTATGAATAATTGGGGGTTTACCGTAATTTAAAGGTAAAGTTTGGTAAAATAGGAACATTTTTAAGTGTAGTATTATTGCTTCCATCTTGTATAAACAATGTCACTTCCTTAAACTCAACACATTTCCAGGCAGATAGAAATTCCATTAACATTCACTTATGGTTCCAACTAGGGGTAGGGGGTGTGGTGAAGTGCACCTATCGCCTGTCGGTTGTAAACCAATAGGAAGTGGCTCATTCATTTTTTTTTGTAAGAAAAAAAATCATTGGAAATTTTCAAACCTCAAATCCTTACGCATAACATAAGCAAAACTGTTATTTTTAAAATCACAAAGTCAATCTTTACTTCCATCTGTTAGTAGAAACATAACACAAATAAAGTCATTTTGAAAAAAAAGTCAATGTACCTTTGTATGCGGCAAAGTTTTCTTTCTAAGCAATGCAACGTAGCCAGCAATGGAAATAAAGCCTTAGCCAACGCGTTGACTTTACAAGGAAGAAAAAGGAACCGTTGCTTTCATTTCCCTTCCATGGAAACTGAGATATCTATTGGCTGGCAAGGTTGTCGCAAACCTATTCCGTGAACATCATTTAATATTATCATTACTTGTGGAAATGACAAAACTGGTTTTAGTGGGAAAATGTATTCGTAAGTAATGGCAAATTTACCATTTTGCAAAAAAATTGTCATAAAATCTGAAAAAGTGCAGATGTAGATGAACATTTCCACAAACAATCTTGGCTTAGACACCTTTCAGATTCAAGTAGAATCAATCAAATCACTCCTGATTAATATGGTGGGGATTGTATAACTTAAATAGTGGCTTATTTAAAATGACCCGTTTTATTCTCCTACCAATATTCGTAGAAGAGGGTGTTATATAGTAGAACACACAAACAAAAGCATGTGAGTCTGGAATAGCATTAGTTACACTTTTCATGGAATAGACTAAATGACAGGCTTTGGTTTCAACGTTTTATATAAAAAAAACAACATAGGATGTGATAGGAAAAATAGCGAAACAATTTAAAGCCAGCAACAAGGATTCTGTTCACCGAAGTCCAGATTATATGTCTTTAGCTAGGTATGACCTTGTAAAAATAATCTGAATGAAAAATATGTTTTTAATACAAGTGATATGGCACTCACTGGGGCTTCCACAAACTCGTAGGAGAACAATGCATTTCAGTCCCTAGGTAATCTTCCTTTATAATTGACTTGTCCGATTTTCAAGCTGAACATTTGAAAGTTTTAATTCAAAACATTGACACTATTTTGGAGAGTGGGATACAAGTCTAAAGATGAATGTGATTGTTTAATATAACGAAGGCTGCAGCAACATATATAGGCTGTAATGGAAATTAGGGGGACCATATGACACGCATATCGCCGCAGAACTTAAACGCATCACCGTATCGAGTATTATGGGTTATCAGACACCGGATTTGACGAATAAACTATTAAAATGTTGTTGTTGTAAAGCATCATTGGTGTGGTGGTTGGCAGAAACACTTGCCATGTATTTTACTGTACATTTAGGAACGCGTCATTTTGTAATTGGATCGTGGAATTGGCAGAGCTTCTATTCTGGCGTTAATGTTCGGACCGTTTAATACCGACCACAGTTGCAGGTTTAGGTTTATTGTAACCAACATAAATACATACAAAAAGAAATTAAACGAAATCCATGGGGGGGAGAGCCATAGAGAGCACAGCTCGAAATAATAATGGTCACCCCCAAAGATTCAACTTAATAAAGAATATAATACCTAAACTACTGTAACATGACAACAAACAAAGGACAGGGCAGTGTGGGTGTGATGAAACAGGACAGACAGGAACACGATAAAACAATAATAAGCCATTACACTGTTAGAACAAAATCTGTTTAAACTTCTAACAAAAAACACGGTCACACAGGAAATCGCCAAACCTTGTCAAAAATTAAGCAAAATACACATATCTTAGTTTCGATTTCAAGCCCAATCAGAGATCGAAATAATAATTTGGTGTATTACTTTAAAAATAGTCACACGATAATTAAAGATAGTCATTTAAACTGCTCAATTTCAAAGTGTTGAGATGAATCGGGTTTTTTTTGATGCTAACTTTAGGTGATGATAATAGCACCGTATGATACTCTGATTCCAGATAAGACTCGGTTAAAATGGAAGTAAATATTGAGTAAATCTAGTTTGTGGGTAAAAACAACTATACTTGTGCAAGGCGTATTCTTCTTTAACCAAAATTGTACCAACAAGAATAGTTTTCCCTTTAAATCAACATCGAGTAAAATATAGTTCGATGTGTATTTTACCAATAATAATAACGTTCCTCTTTTAATCAATCATTTTTTATTTCTATTCATTGGGGGGCGTCATTATCATGTTAAAAAGAATTGGAATGGTTTAGGTCAAAGCTCCGCCCTTCCATTACTGGGTATGGATGACAGTGCTTGCAGCATTACTCGGGTAGTCGAATATATGGTGCGTTTATATTCCGTCGTGCATGTCGCTTGGTACCAAATGCCACGCGATGACGTGCCCTTCTAAGATCGTGGTGGATACCAGCTGCGCCGTCCAATCCACCACTCAAATTATTGGATGCACATCCATTATGGACAATCTAAGATGGCCAAAACAAAAAAATCTTTTTTATTCTCTAAGTGTAGTAGTTTTTAATGGAGTTTATTATAACAAGTAAAACCAACAAATGATAGAAATATTTTAACACGTATTTAACCACCTTTCTGCAATGTAATCCTAAAGCTTCTAAATGTGTTTTTCAGTTCCCCGAAAGGATATCTCACATCTCTGATGCATGAGGTGTGACCTTATTGAAATGTAAAAATTTTCATTTTATTTACCCTTATCACTGAACACCCCCTTTTAGCACAGCTTTCTGCAACATTGAGTTGACTTTAATATCGTCATTCATATTGAGTACACCCGTTACACAACACCGCAAACACACCCACACCACGCACAACATCGCACACGGCGAAACACACGACACACGCACACACGCGCGCGCACATACTCACCAATACACGCACACACACACGCTAACGCACGCGAACACACCACACACACACAACGAATGTAAAAATACACAGTTTATGTCTATGCGATGTTTTATATTTTTACCACCTCCAAACGCCCTAACAGATTTTCTTTAAAGTAGTTTTGCCTTAAAGGTGCAACAATAGTTTTTTTTTAAAGCACCCAAATATGTGTCATAATAGTAATTTCCTATAGATTAGAGACTCACTAGACTTCCCTAGCCTTGTATTTGGCTACATAGATGTCCTCAAAGAGAGAAACAACGGTGATTTGAATTGTAGATTTCAATATAAAACCCAGGCTAATTTTTGTATTTGCTCCTATACAATTAAAAATTTTTCACAAATTTTTGTCCAAAAAGTAAAATTTTTATTGGTTGGTTTTTTTCTTTTTGTGATTTTTTATGTAAAGCTCTACATCAGGGCAATATTAGTACTTTTTGTTTTTTTAAGGACACCTGAATATGGAAATCTCTTTGTTGCAGCACCTTTAAAATTGGGTCAAATTTAAATTTTAGTTTCTAAATTACAAAACTAGCATATCAATAATGCATGTTATTCTCACAGTGCTTGCTAAATCTTTAAGACAAGTTGTTTGTTTACCAACTTATAATTATGCTTTCTTCTTTAAGAATCAGTTAAACTGTCAACGATTGTGCCAAGTGCAATAAAGTCAACCAGTATAACGTAATTAATTCAAACAACGTGCTACATTTTGCGGGGCGATTTGCTTTAATCAGTTGACAGAAAGGACAATCCATCTACACACTATTAATTAATTGATTTTATGAAGGCTATAATGGCAGTTATCAAACCCTTTCTATATGAACACAGATTATTGATTGTTTCAGCTTGCCTCTGACGGAAACACTCTGCACTCAACAGAGTATAATAAATAGATGAGGATTTTAGTAATTTGTTAACCGTAAACTTGTTTAAGGTACGGATAAGTCAATCTCTATAGCTTTATATAGTGTATATCTAAGTATGAAGAGTTCGTTTGTAAATGTCAATATGCGCTATTTGCAACCATTTTTAAACATGGATTAGCATGTATTAAAAACGCCTTTTTGAAATTTTTACCACTCTAATCATTCGCTTTTAAAACGCCATAAATCGGTGGTTTCTTGTTTTTCACATAACCAATTTAAAGCTCACTATTTTTAACTTGTTAGCCTAAAATTGTTGTGCATTATATCAGCGTGTCCCAAAATGAATACATCCTCTTAGTTTGGTATTGTACATTCAATTAAAAAAATGACATTTTCTTAAAACGTAGAAGAGTCCTGATTTCCAAGTGTGTACCGTTAAACATTTCATTCACACTGTCTTGAGCAGGTAAATACTACTGCTATTGCTCCTGTCCGTGTGTTGTACAACATAACCACATTGAAAAATAAAGGGTTAATTTCTCAAAGACAAAGAATTTTAAATAGACATATTCAGTTCACACTCTCCGGGGTGGACCTTCGTCTGTAAACGTCTAAAAAAGATGGGCTATAGACGACAAAGTCCCCCTCCCCGAGGAGTCCATGCGCTTCTCGAACTGACTAGCCAAAGAATACGTCTTTTGACAAGAAAGTTAGTACATATAATTAGGTACTTAGAAATATTGACTTATTGATCAAAACGCATTAGTTTATATTATTTGGACTATTTTTTACACAATAATTTTAAGAATTGCATTACTGATAAAAGCGGCACTGGCACATTTTCAGAAAATATGAAATTTCTTCAATTTGCTCGCAAATGATAGGTTAGGCCATTGCAAGGATGGAGATATATTTTACACATAAAATAAGATACCCCAAAACATAAGGACATTAATAAGATGCTAAAAACATCCACGTAATTTGTAGGCTAACTTTTAAGTTTGCCGTTACTTTAATCAACAAATGTGTCTATTACATGAATATATAGACTCGTACTCATTGATATTAAAACCACAAAGTTCACAGACCGGTCAAACAAGGTGCATGCCGTGAGAATCAACTCTGGCGTGATTTTTTTTGTGTCACACGCCATTTCCGCGTCGTCTGCTGAATTCTGTTTACCCATAAGCGCGCTGATTTGGGGTTAATAATTTCAGATGAGGGCTAATGTATTTATAAACAAGCTTTGTAACCATGCAAAAAAATCTAGAGAGCGCACTATTTTTCAAATGTGGCAGTGACTCTTTAACATTGAAAAATAATTGCTTGATATAAATTCACAATTACTGACATATGTATCGAGAACACTAACCAACACTATAGAAATAATTAAGTTTAAAAATATCAACTAATTTTTCAAAATGCATTAGTTTATAATATACTCCCCGCCTAAAAAATCCGAACGATAGAAATTACTGTATTAAAAAGGTATGTAGGTGAATTATCCATCATCGGTGTGTTGTTTTTCATCCCCCTTTTCCATCCCCGTTTTTCGTCCCCGTTTTCTAGACACCCGTGAATTATAATAATAAATGCCAGGAGCGTTGTTCGCGTAATGTGTTTGCTTATTGACCTGTGTCCGTAATGCATTGATAACGAAGCGTGATGTGGAGGTTTGAGAGATTTATCCAGCTGGCTTGGCGCGTTCATTTGAAAGCAAGTTTGAGCACGTTGATGGCCATTTCAACATCAGATTTTTTAGACGGGGAGTACATATTTGGACTCAGATCTTATTTTTTATGGCACTATCAGTGATTTGCTAAATAAAAAAAAATCAAACAAATTATCAAAAATCCGATTTTTGCTTGTCTGTAATAAGTACAGGTATCCTTACATACCCTGCAAGTGATACGACCAAAATCAAGTTAATAATTTAGTCGTTACTGCCCGTACGGACACTTTCGTAATTGAATGGAGATCGATATCTTTGAACTCTGCGGTTTTCTTCCTTTTCTGTCAATTTTTCAGTTGAACAAAATAACTTTTAGACTTAATCCTTCACTTTTAAGCTATTCCTGCGAATTTCAATATTTTGACTCTTTTGGGTAAATCACTGATAACTGAGCTAATTTAGAAATAGCTGCCCGATATCAATTTACAATTATTGGCATATTTTTCGCGAATACGATCAATCCTATGACAAATACTCCAACATGGACCGAACTCTTAGCAGCCCAAAATACAAATCTTCTCCGGTACTTTTTTGACCACCATACCTATATAGAACGGGTCAACTTAACGGTGTTGTAAATTGTGTGTCTTTTCCTCGTGCAACTCCCTCTTGGCATTTAACGAGGTAATCAAAAATATTGTGACATTCACGCGTTTGTCGGCTTGAAAAGAATACAAATGCGATTACGTTTCCGATAGTAGGTGAATCTTGATATGAGTATTTTCAACAACCTCTGAATAAAAATACTGTTTCAGCTAGATTATAAATCAGGTTTACCTCAAATACCATTTATTTAATGGGAATTGCTGCCTCAAATTCGAAGCATCACATTTCAGTGATCTTATCTTTTTGACCTACATATACAAATGCTTGGCTTGATATAATTCTTTGCCGAATACGTCCTTTCAAGGACGGCAATTTATATTGAATGGACCTTTGTTTGCCTTTCAGATCATTCAAACATATGAAGAATAAAATATACGCACCTGGTTTACCTGTTTAAGATATTTCTGCAAGGTGGTTCTTTGGTATCCCATCGGCCCCCTCAATAGTCCAGGCTACAGATTCATTGATACCTAATACCAACCTTGTTTTATAAGATATATAATGTTTTTCAACGGTTTCTAAAACAGTTTTTTATGCTGATTCTGAATCCGATGGATGCCAGACGAGCAACCTTGAGCATTTTTGTAAAAACGCAAAAAATCAAAATGGCCACCAAAACACAAAACATTCATCTCTTGTTCACTCAAAAGTTGTGTTTTTTTCATCCTGTCTCGTTTAAACATCCATTGTGACCCATTAACATAGGATCCTGTAACCACGTAATCAATGAATTCAATATGGCCGCCAATAAATAAATTGTCTGATCGTGATCTATTTCTGACTGAAGGTTGGTAATTTGGTATCGATCCTGGTGTTTTTGCAGTCAAGAAATTAATTAAAATCATAAAAAAATGTGATAATAAATTCCATCATTATAGTTTCCAAAGATGGCTTCCGATACTCTAAGATGGCTATAATTGATAGCTGTGTCCAACCTAGTACTGCAATGTTTGTGTATATACCTGTAAGTCAATCAATCAATGTACACATCATTAGGTAATCAGAGGAATCGATACATGCAAGATGCCATCCAAAATAGGTATCCAATATGTCTGGAAATGGCACTTACTAAGCGGCGAAAAATCCGATCACTAATAGTCTAGAGAGATAATGTACATGTATCTTTGTTTTTGGTAGGTTTTAGGCGTCCATTGGCATCCATGTTGGGGTATTTGACGAATAACGACTCAATGAGACTTAAGATAGCCTTACTGGGGTTTTTGGAAGTTATAATCCAACTAAAAAACACAAAATATATATCTTTAGCCTACAGCGTGAATGAATTACTGACCTTCTGATTGACATTTGCAGCCATATTGAACGCCTATCTTGGATGCCATCTTGCAGATATCAATCACTTTGATTATGTTATGATATTTAAATTGCTCTAAAGCAGTTATCGTGATATACACAAACATGCAGGCTCTTGCCTTTAAGTAGTAATGAACTTTGCAATTTTGGAGCCATCTTGAATGGTTTATTGATTTGATTGATTAGCAAATTGTTGAAAGCTATTCATAATTTTTCAATTAATATATTGTTTGCTAAAGCATTGGTATATATATATCATGTTAGCATTCTACGGTCAAAAGTAGATAACTATTACATGCTTTGTTGTATTGGCTGCCATATTGAATCTCTTAATTAGGTGGTTAATGAATCACATTTTATTTGGCCACAATGGGTGTTTTGACTGGACAGGCAAAAAAGTTTGAGTAATTAACATATGAGTTTTTTAGTGTTTTGGTGGCCATTTTGAATGTTTGCGTTTCCTCGAAAATGTTCAAGGTTTTTCGTCTGGCATCCATCGGATTCAGATTCAGCTGGAAAAACTGGTCTAGAAAACACTGAAAAACATTATATATATGTTATAACAAGGTCACATGGTCTGTAGCCTGGACTAGCAATTCCCCTATGCAAACAACTAATCAATTTCCTAAATACATGTTATGGAAACCGAATTGTTTTCCTTTTTGTTCCGTTTTGTTGCATTCTGAAGTGTCTCAAAACAACTATGTGTCCCTAATTTTAAGACACTATAACAGAACCTAAATGTTAGCGTTTGTTTTTAGTGTGTTTGAAGGATTTCTTGTATGTGTTATTTTTTTCAAACAAACTTTGCCGGTATTAAGATTATTTTACGGTATTAACACATCCTCTTCCATATAATGAAACCATTCGGCAATAATATGCATGCAATGACACGGATTTAAAAATCAGACTTTAAAAACTAACCATAAGCGCGATTAATCTGCGACTGAGAGGCGTGTATAAGGTGCCTCAAACATTAACCGAATATACATTTTTATTCCAAAAGGAACATTTTCCATTCTGTCATGTTTACAAAAGGTGTCGTTAAGATTAAATATGGCTCATATATTTCGACATATTTCATACTGTTACTATTACTCATTTCGTCAAACAGTCGTTAGCTCATGAATTTTTATAGCACATTTTAAATGCAACAGAAACATTACCTCGCCTAATGCGTTTATCCCTTATTGCCTCATTTTAATAAGCGGAGGATTCAAAAGCTTTGTGAGCTTATTTAGATTGTAAAGAAAACTACTTTTATTACTCTTGACGGAAGTAGGGCATTTTTCTTAATAACTTCACCGTCTCTAAGGCTTGTTTGGATGTGCAACGTTGGCGAGACGTCTGACACAAGATTTGTCTTATATATAATTGGAGACGCATATTCTTATCACTGTATGCATGGCCTACTTCCTGCTTAATCACACACACACAGACAAAGAACAAAACAAAACACGCCTTTTCATCACAACTGTCTAAATAGTATTCAAGGAGAGAATCACGACAATTAAAAAAGAAGATGAAAAATCCCGAGAAATGTGGTGTATCCTTTTGGTCCTTTTTAATGTTACTCTTCATTCTGTCTGTCTGTCTTCGTTTTTATTGCATGTTTTCCCTTATCCCTCTACGACAAGAGGTGGCTAAAACATAGATAGTGCATACATTAGGCGGGTTATATTTTTCATTCCAAATATATGCACTTTTTGTTGGACACATTCTTTTGGTCCCACTTAAAGAATTTAATATGGTTGACAATCGAATTTGTAGCCATGAGTTTATCCAATTCGAATTCAGTCAGCACCCTATAATTCATATTCATATTCATTCAGATTAAATCGCTGTAACTACAGGAAAGTACAATGTCGCGTTTGTAACCACGCCATGTATCTTACTTTTAATTAACTTAGCGGCTAACGTTCTGCGTCAAAGGGAACATGAACATACCTAGATGCCATGTTTCGCAAACGCAATCCCAGGGGTCCATAACTTTATACACCGTGATCCTAATTGTAACTTCATCTGTAACCATAAATCCAAACCCTTGGTCTCTAAACACTAACCGAAATTAAGATTTTAGTATCGCAAGCAAAGGTCATACGTTTCTTATTATCCCAATGAAATGTTAGGCTCCATGAATTGTGTCCTTTTAACTATTATGAACAAAAAAAAGTTCTAATGTGGCTTAGTTGACACTAATTAACACATTTGTAGATATCTTTGCTTCTAATATCCAAAACGACGCGCGATTCAACCTCAGGGTAGTATTATTTGTAATCAGATGTCCGTTGGTGTGATATGCTTCCATGTGAGGATTAAAACTCATGTGAAATATCGGACCATGATCTGGGGTCACTACCTACCTTTTTATTACAACAGATTGTGCCAATTTCATAGTATAATAAAATATAATTTGTTGTATTTTTTTAAAACGCGCGACATATCACTAAACGTGCTCAAGGTGGCTGGTGGCAGCCATGACAAGGCGCCTCATATGGCAGCTTTATGGGCGGCCAAAAGGGGGGTGTTGTACAACGACGTAAAACAAAAGGGGGTTGTTTTACACACAAACGACGTCAAAAAATCAAAAAGGGGGGTGTTATTACAACACAAACGACGTCAAAAGTTCAAAAGGGGGTGTTTTACACAACGACTCAAAAACTCAACGGGGGTGTTTTACACAAACGACGTCAAAAAATCAAAAAGAGGGGGTTTTCACACAAACGATGTCAACAATCAAAAGGGGGTGGGCGTGTTTCAAATGACGTAAAAAACTCAAAAGGGTGGTTTTACACAAACGAGTCAAAACCACTCAAAAGGGGGTGTTTTCCACAAACGACCGTCAAAAACTAAAAAGGGGGTGTTTACACCCAAACGACTGTCAAAAACTCAAAAAGGGGGGTGTTTCACAACGACGTCAAAAACTCAAAAAGGCGTGTTTTACACAAACGACGTCAAAAACTAAAAAAGGGTGGTGTTTTAACCCCAAAACGACGTTCAAAAAACCTCAAAAGCGAGGGGTTTACACAAACGACGTCCGTAAAAAACTCAAAAGGGCGGTGTTTTACAAAAAAAACGACGTCAAAAACTCAAAAGGGGGTGTTACACAAACGACGTCAAAAACTCATAAGGGGGTTGTTTTACACAAACAACGTCAAACACTCAACAGGGGGTGTGTTTTACACAACGACGTCAAAAAACTCACAAGGGGGTTGTTTTACACAAACGACTTCAAAAAAACAAAGTGGTTATAAACTCGAAAAGGGTTATGACCCAAAAAAAAGGGCCAAAAGGGGGTGCTTCGCAAAAAAAACGACGTCAAAAACTCATAAGGTGGTAATAAACTCGAAATGGGCGGTCGGACCAAAAAAGGGCCAAAAGGGGGTGTTCCACCCACTACGCAGGTTTTGCCGAAAGCCACGTTAAACCAAATTCTCGAAAGGTACAACAGGGAAGGTGGGAAGGTACAGAACCCATCTGAGTCATTGAGGGAGTTATGAAATGGCGAGTTGCGTTTGGACATTTCATTGTTCTAACATGGAGTTATTATAGTAAACTATAGGTTACTATAATAACCTCCTGTTTAATAGGTATAGCTGCTTGGATTGGTGTTGCTCGATACTCTTTGTGATAATTCATATCATAAAGTAAGATGTAGTACTAATAGAGCGATTAAACAGATCTCAGAGGCAGTATTATTGCATATATTAAATTTTATATAATAAGACTAGGGTACCATTTTTTTTTTTTAAATTTTATTTTTAGAATGTTTTGTGTACTTGACTCGCGAATCAAGGAATTAATTAATTTATTTATTTACCATATAGCAGTGAATGTAATTAGTTATTGAATGGCAATGCAATTTCAATATTGGTCACATATCTATTGTGGACATGGCCCAATATTGGCCCAAATTTGGCCCTAATTTTGAGCAGATGAAGCAAATAATATCTCACCGATATCTGATGTGTAAAAACAAAGAAAAGGGAGCTATTGTATTGGGAAAAGGAAATAGAAAGAAGGGAAAAAAAGAAGAAAACTTTGACACGTTGGGGAACAGGAATAAGGAAATAGACAACAAAATGAAGTTTAATTAATATTTATTAAGTTCAACAGTTTACGGCGTCGTGAAACATGTTGATGTTGCCCTGTTAGTAATGGCCGTGGCGTGACGGTCTTACGTAGGATTTTTAGTCAGAGCACCGCACAACTCACTGCCTATAATGAGGAGAGAGGAGAGAGAGGAGAGAGGGGATGAGACGGGAGAGAGGGGAGGGAAAGGGGAGGGGACGAGGAGGGAGGCGAAACGAGAGGAGAGGGCGAGGGGAGGAGAAGGGCGAGAGGGAGAGACGGGAAGGGAGAGGAGAGGAGAGGAGAAGAAGAGGGGGAGAGGGAGAGGGAGGAGGAGAGGAGAGGGAGAGGGGGAAGAGACGGAGAGGAGAGAGGGCGGGGAGAGGGAGAGGAGAGTAGAGGAGGAGGGGAAGGTGAGGGAGAGAGTGAGAGGAGGAGAGAGGAGAGGAGAGGGAGGGAGGGGGAAAAGGGAGAAAAAGGAGGAGGGGGAGGAGATGGAGGAGAACCAGAGGGGAGGGGGAGAAGGAGAGCGGAGGGGAGGAAAGAGTGGGGAGAGGGGGAGAGGAGAGGAGAGAAGAGAAAGGGAAGGAGAGGAGAAGAGAGAGAGAGGAAGAGTGAGGGGAGAGAGGAAGAGAGAGTGGTAAGGAAAGGAGGAGAGAAGGAGAAGAGATGGTGAGGGGGAGGAGTGGAGAGTGGAGAGGAGAGGAGAGGAAAAGAGAGGAAAAGAGGGAGAGGAGAGGAGAGGATAGGGGAGGGGAGGGAGGGGGAGGATCTCAAATACCACTGTGTGTGTTATAACGTATACAGAAATTGCAAAGTAGAAGAGTTAACATCTCGGTCGTTAAAGAATTTTCTTTGATCATTCATTGCTTTATAAAAAGGCCGCTATATAATGCACATTTATTCTTTAATATATTATTATTATTTCCAGCAATTCTCTCAGCATCTCTCCCAAACATTTTCTGGGAAAGTGTCAGGTTCCGTCTGTTACCCAAAGAAATCTGACAAAATTTTTAAAATTTTGAACTTGAATTCCCTAAAAGAAAGCAACCAACATAAATATTAAACTGGGGACGGCGAGTATTAAAATTCTAATTAGCGTTTACTTACTCTGGACCCTACAATGAAAAAAAAATGCAAAGTACGCGCTTTTGACGATACCCCCGCAGCCGTGCGCAAGTGGCTGTAAGCATGCTAACGGGGATCCGTCTGCTCATCATACAGTCCACGGTAAGGGTAATTAGCAGGTGACTATGTTTTCAGTTTTGTAGACTTTGGACCCATCTTTTCACATTCATGCGGGGACAATGAATATTAATTATTAAAGAACAATAGACAGATGTTGAAACTTAACAAGGAAATTTATTCTAGGAATCAAGCAGCCCAATTTGGTGAAAAAAAAACATAAAGATTTGATGACGTCACGCATATTGGTTATGATTTTGCTCGGGGACCCATTCAGGTAAAAAAATGACGTACGTTTCACTACATTGGAAAAAAAAACAACCGATATCGTCATCGTACGTCGGTTTTTTGAATCAGTAGGGAAAAGGTCAAATTTTGTACTGTTAGAATAATAAAAAACGGGGTCTTTTGGAAAAAATCATAGCACTTGGTCTGTACAAGACCTTGATTTAACATACTAGGAATTTATATATATCGGTTCGCCCCCGAAGAAGCAAACTGATACTGATACCTTGACCACGTGACCTGGTACAGGACACGTGACAATTACGGCAAAGCAGCAAGAATTTGTATCTCCGTTGTCAACAGCGTAATCGATCAAGATGTGAGGCTATACATGTGGTTCTGTATAGACCATGGGGGGTAGTAGGGTAGGACACGACCTGCTCGATTTTGGCTTTGGGGATTTCCACAAACGGTAATTTGGGGAACTGCTCTGGCATTTACTATGGTAGCCTGTTGTATCGGTGTCAGTTACAAAATCTCGTAACCCTAGTTCATACGTCTTAGTACGATCATTGGATAAAATAGGGATAAAATTATTGAATTCAAAAATCCGTCGGGGTTAGTGGCTTAACCCCGCTGCAAAATAGTGTGAATTTCCAAGAAAAAAAGGTCATTTATTGACCAGGCTAGACTTAGGGCAAGTCTGAGTGTAACAGTCCGATACGTTGTAATAGCGCCTCATACGTTTTAAGTTTTTGAAAAGGACTAGCACTCGAATTTTTTTTCCCGCCGCCGGGATGTTGATGCCGATTTGAATTCAGGCTGTTGCTGTTAGGATGACATTTTCTACCCCCCGGTTATTAGACTCGATCCTGGACATCCGATTATCTGTTGCTTCGTGGACAAGTCATCAGTAGGAAAGGTTTAAAACTTATTGTAAATTTGTATGATATTATTGAATAATTTATTACAAGTTGGCTTCACTCAAATATGCTCCGTTGGCGTTGGATACGAACATGTTTTTC
>JAMKCH010012593.1:0-26895 GCA_023653785.1 Ophioderma brevispina
CTCAATTCGTTCTGAATCAGTGATAAGGGACATACACTATTGCAAATAGTGGCGTTATTGATAAGTATACATCCACACTGAAGTCAGCGGAACAAAGCACTTCAGATTACCTTGTTATTTGGAACTGCAGAGCCAGTGTTACTGTATGCAGCTGAAAAGATGCCAGGCGTTATAGACTCGTTATCCCCGCACAGTAGGGTAGACGTTTCACATAGACGCCCCCAAGTACGCAAATGAGGTAGTGCCATTGATTCCGTCATTCGTGTATGATGTGTTAAGATCAATGGCAACTCCTTTATATACTTGGGACTTTTATGAATGTCTACCCAGTTTGGATTGAGCTGGCCCGCGATTGAAATAAACTTTGAAGGTTCTACTGTGAGTTCAATAGTTTTGGACTGTATATTCATAATTTATTGAAAAAGAAAAATGTTGAAACACCAATCATGGTGGATATGTTGCTTGGTAAGCTGGACCTAAAAATCTTGGACGCGTTTGATAATTTTCATTTTTTGACCTCTGTTATAAACTTACCCCCCGTAAAAATATATGTTCCACTCCTTTGAAATTAGTAGACTTTGGATATGTTGTTTTAAAGGTATTCTCAATCAATTCTGTTGAATTGATTCTGTTGCAATTCGTGTTGGGTTAAGACAGCATTATTCTATTTTGAATGGCCTATTATTTGATCGAGTCAATGCAGAATGATGTACATCTACTGGTCAATGATATCTAGGAAAAGAAATTGTGAGATGACAATTTTAGTCATTTTCAATCAAATGTGCAACATTTTGCACTGACATGCCCCATAGCCATGAAAGGATAAATTAGCATAATAACTGTGCAGAAAGTTACTTCGCCGAATGCGTGAAAAAAAAAACCAATGTCCGGTATGCAAGCATCTTTTTCTCTTCGATCCCATGGCGTATATTATAGGAGACAGGAACAAGGTAGTTTTTGCCTTCAGCCGAAAAGGGCGAATTATTCAATACATTTGCTTTTAAATATTTTTTTCTAAATGGAGCAAAGTATTTAGCCTTTTTATCTAATAAATATATCAAGTAAAGAGGAGGGACATGTTGTAGAGACAGAATGAAAAAAACAATCAGACATAAACCTTTTGTAAGCAGAGAGCCGTAATAAAAATTAATTCTTCATTTTGTCCGTACCTCCCCCCCCACCAAGTGGGGTTTTCCGTGCACGTGGGTAATGAAAACTATTCCATGCTCTAAATTGGCTATCGCCGGTCCTTAAAAAGGGCAATCGATAAGAACACCTTGGCCAATGCTCTGAAACTGCATGTGCTGAAAAACCTCAGATTTACTCAGTCAGCAGTTATTTCACTAGACGCCATTATACTTAACAATGTGACAAACGGAAATAACATTTATCTCGTGAAGAAGACAGCCCCGAGCAACATCACTTTGTCTTTTGGCTCTCAATCCGGTTACCACTAAATCGTTACATTGACGCGATACAGTACCACCTCTTTACTACGGGGGTATGTGCGTTTAAAAGAATTGCACCTACAATGTAGTTGAGACTCAGATAAAGCTGAGCTTGGCTATTGTGCTTTTTTTAATGAAAAAAGAAAATAAAGTCTTTAAAGTCAAAGACGGCGTAAATGTCAATAAACATTTCAATAGAATTTCTTATCAACTCTTACAATGCAAAGATCATGCTAAATCTATGAAGCAAAAAGAACCTTAATTCTACCTTATGAAACAAATATGATGTAACCTTTCATACACGACACATGATTTCCTGTATGCCTTATCTGTAAATGAATCAATATGAATTTATCCATCGTAGAATACATTTTATCTATTTTACTATTGGAGTAGTTTGCATGATGAATTTATATGTTAGACATCATGAAAGTTATTTTGTACGTAAATGCTTGCTTTTTGGATTTCATTTCTGGCTTCAAGTTGTAAACTAGCGAAGGAAGGCAAAGTTAAAACTGAGAAGCGAAGCAGCGAACTAATCTCTACAACTCCAAACACTGTTTTCCTTAACATCAGTTCTGAGTATACCCATATCATGATAGACCTCATCGCAGGCCTTTTCTAAGGTCTGTCCCCTTGACTATAGCGTCATTTAAATTGGAGGGTTTTTCCAGTGCAAGAGTACCATCATTGCTGATTTGTGTAACAATCTCGATTGCGATTTCTATGTCGGCAGGAAACCCCCAGAGGAATCAATAACCACCGCCCAACCATGCTAGGAATGGTCCTTGCCATCGAGAGACCACATCCGACAATACCGGAAGTTCTATATTGTGAGAAAAGGCACCGAAGTAGTAGCAACTCAATGTCTGATGCATAAAACATCGAAGTCCTCACCATTGAGCTTAGCTCTGTCATAGTTACATCTGTCTACAAACCTCCTCAGTAGATTTCGTCGCACCCTCAACTCAACCCTGGGAATTCCACCCAAAACCCTTTCACTTCCTCATTGGCGACTTCAACACCCCTAGTACCCAATGGTCTACAATAAACTAACAAAGAGGGACAAGCTGTCGAAGAATGGATAGACAGTCAACATCTACGCCTTCGTTTCACGACTCTAAGCTGCCCTCATCATTTCAAAGTGCCCGTTTGAAAGAGGTTACAACCCTGACCTAGCTATTGTTTAGCAGCAAAAACATCTCTAACCTTTGTATCAAGATTGTTCTGGATCTGTGTCCACAACTCACATCGACCCAATCGGTATCCAAGTCAACGCTGCATTAAGACCAAACAGTGGCTTTTTAAGCGCCTCTTAACTACAGGAAAGCAGACTGGCAGGATCACTGTGACTGGATCAGAAGTGAAGAGGGTGCTCAAAACCCCCCATAACTATGACAAATTTGCCCAGCTAGTGAACAAGGCTGCACGGATATTGTTTCACCCAAGGCTGTAGGACGGAATAATACCGCCTTTCCAAGGAGTGCTAAGAATATCAAATTCTATCACCATTTTTTGAAGCTAATCCTTTTTGGGCTGAAACAACTGCTAAAGGTGAGGAAGTTTCGAGAGATCTTCCCGGAAAAGATCAAAACCTGGCACACTTTAATGTGATCCCACCGACATGACCCAGGACACAAGAAAGCGGTCCTACCATCCGAAAGCTCCGAGGGGATCCAACAGAACCTCCACAGCAGCCAAATGTCACACCAACCAAGTTGCCCACCAACGGCTTTTAAATGGCATGCAGCAAGAAACCCAGAAGATCAAACTAGACCATTAAGAGCTTTGTGGTGACCCTGGTTTCACTCGCCCCTTCAACATGGACGAATTGGAATCCGGTATTCCTAAACTTCAACCAGGAAATCGTAGGGTCCTGACAACATCTCTCCGGAGCACTAAAGTCTTGCCCAGTAGCAAAGGAGTGGCTCTTGAGTTCTACATTTGCTGCCTTATTTCCCACAGGTTCCCAAATATTCTGGAGGAAAGCACTGTTATTGCACTCCTAAAGCATGTGGAGCGATCTATCCAATCCCAAGAGACTACAGACCTATAGCACTCTTAGCCATACCTAAAAGCTCTTTGAACGCCTCCTGCTCAATCGTATCGCACCTGTGATAGACGAACACTCATACCAGAACTAGCAGGTTTCCGGCAGGCAAATCAACAACAAGCCAGTACTCACCTAACTCAACACCTTGAGGATGGTTCGAGAAGGGTACGGGGGGTAACCGGAGATGTGTTCGTCGACCTATCAACAGCATACGACACTGTTAATCACAGATGTCTACTCCTAAATCGCTGGAATTACCAAGGACATCCTCTTGACTGAGCTTATCCGAGATTGCTGGCAAACAGGATGTTCTTTGTCAGCTAGGAGCGAGAAGCCGATGCTTCGGCTCACGAATGGTCTACCACAGAGGGAATATGTGCTTGCACCTCTCCGTTCAACTATATACCACGACCAACCGAGGAACCTAGGAGTGTCAGAAACCTGTCTTTTATTGTATGCAGACATCTTGGATTAGCGCACACGATGCCGACTTCACAGTTGTTGAAGAGAGACCTCCAAAGCTTTGGATGAACTCACGCCTTATTATGAGGAAACCACCTACGTGCAAATCCATCCTAAGACACCGGTGTGTGCTTTCCATCTACGCAACCGTGAAGCCAACCGTCAGCTTAAAGTTACTGGTCTGGAACTCCCCTGGGCACTGTGACAACCCTGTCTACCTAGGAGTTACCTTGGACCGTACTCTCTCTTATAAGACCCCATCGAGAAGACGAAGAGCAAAGTACGTTCACGCAATAACATGCTGAACAACCCCTGGCACAAGATGGGTGCTCGCCCACTTACCCTAAGTTCGACGGCACTTGCCCTGTACTAATCATGTGCCGATCTTGCCTGCCCTGTATGGGAAGTCCACCCCATGCCAAGAAGCTTGATCCAGCTTTAAATGCCTCCTGCCGTCTTATCACAGGATGCCTCCGTCCAACACCAACGGAAAACTTGTAACATCCTAGCAGGAATTGCTCCACCAGACATTCGGCGTAGCGTGGCGAGCATGCAAGAGCGTAGCTGCCAAGTAACCAATTTGAAGCCTACCCTATGTCCGGACAGAAACCTGTTGGCCCCCCGCCAACACCGCCTTAAATTAAAGAGAGTTTTCTTAAGCAAAAAGTCCCACCCTCTTGACACAGCTCTACGGAGGTTAAGAGAGGCTCACCTTGTGGAAAGAAGCTTGCCATCAATCAACCAGTACATCTATCGGTAATTGAACCTGGTGATCACTCCCCCCTGGAGTCGAACTCCTCATGGCTGAAGGGCGATCCTCAATAGATTGAGAACAAGAACTGGCCTATCTAAGGTATCCTTGCAGAAGTTGGGCCATCTGGAAGGCCGATCAGATACTACCTGTGATTGTGGACATAGCACCACAGACATGGAACACCTCTTGGTCTGCCATTGCTGGAGCAACAATGCACAAACAAAGACCTTGCGGATTCAGTGAAGCAGCCAAACACGTGATCCACACCTCTGGCTGGATCATATTTGAGAACCACGTTGTTTGACAACATTAAGAAGAAGAAGAAGTGTGCCAGTAAATCGTTTGTTGTGTCGTCAGGATTTGCCGGTCCTCTTGTTTTGGATTACTAATTGTTGATTGAAAAAAAAAGTAAAATAAATGAGTAACGAACACTCTATTGCTTTTAACAATTGTTCAACAAATGTTTTCTTTCAAACAATCCAAATATTATTTAACTGGCAGCATGCACATTGAATCAAGCGGGAGGATGTAACAAACAATAATTATATAAGGTATTGGCATTACTGACTGACTCACATGAAAGGTGATTATTGTTAAATAGAATATAAGTATATGCTTGGCGTAAGGCTACAATTAATTTTATTATAACTATTTTAGTTATCAGCCCCAATAGGTCAAAATTGACCCAAGGGGTATAAATCACCAAAATATGTATTTACAATCGAAGAAGCACATGACTCACGGCAAACGTATGATTAGACATTGTGTGCGATATAAATGTTAATGGCAAGGTATATGGCCATTTTAAATGGTAAAATGGCTAGTGTTATTTCTGTTTTTAGTGTCTGTTAATATCAATTTGGAATTTTAAAAAAACAAAAAAATTTCACCAAAAAGGCAAACTCATTGAATCACGGAGTTTTCATCATCCCTCAACATTAAAGTTTATGTGTCACATCTCTTTGTTGAAAAAAAGATGTTTCCGTACCTGAACCGGTTTACTTGACCAGTTAATTAATTCGACAATCGGCAACCTTGACGGAATAAGCTGTAATAGGTGTTGAATTCACGGTGTTTCCGAACCGGTCAGGTAAACCTGGTCAAGTTACGGAAACACCGAAAAATACCTTTCATCGGGGCCAGTCGTATGTGTGTTATCTTGCAAACGGGTCTTCAAAAAGAACACTGTGGAAGGAGGAATTGTGAAGCACTTATTAAACAGGCATATTAAACAATTTTGTGCCGACTAAACTGAACTTTTGTAATTATTAAATTGGTTGCGATCTAATTTTTGGTAAGAATGCTTCAAAGCTCAACTTGTCGATCTCAGACGCCTTCAGTGTTCACAGTATTGTCCTTGTGTAAATTGACATGACTTGGTGATTGAGTAGCGACTATTTTGTAGCATTTATAAAAATGTTATGCCTGATTTGAATATTATTAAGTTTATATGCTCACTGTATGTGACGAATAACTTAACTTAAGTGCTGAAATGCCGAAAAAAATAACCGGTTTGTGTAAAACTTAGCCCCACTCAATCCTCACTAGTATAAAACGCATTATCGATGGTTTTTGATTTTTGATTTTAGAAGTACCCATGGTATTAGCTGTTATTTCACATTACTACTATCGGAGCTGAGTCCCGTTAAATACATCATGGATCAAGAGCTCGCATCGAATTTTGACGTTACCATGATGACTTGAGAAATAACACGAAATACTAGGGCTACGCGTTCTTAGTAGATGCATGGGGTAGGTAATGCTAGAAATTCCACCTAAATCAATGTATATGATCAGCGGAACGATACGACAGTGCGTTCATACTCATAAGGTTAGAATTTGGAGAGAACTATACAATTATAGACCCGGTTTTTCTAGTGGAACAATGGATGGTGGTACCACCTATGGCACCCTTGGGCAATCGAGTTACTGGTTCACATGTCACATAGGGATTAACACTTGCGTGACCAAGGGGTTTCACTCTCCCTTTGTGCACAAGGGGGAGGAGGGTCCATGGGACGCCACATTAAGGAAACCACTTTCCAACGAATTTTTGCATGAAATTTATACCCACATGTAAAGGGTCAGAAGACAACACCAATCCGCAATAAAAATGCAATTTTATTAAACATCGGGCTGCAAATTAGGGACAAAACCTTGTTTTGTCAAATGTTTATTGCCGTTTGGTCGAATCCCATTTGGTCTAATAGCCATTTTGGTCTACCTTCAATTCGTGTAAACTCCCATATTGTCTAAACCAATACCTGGAGTGGCCTCGCCCCGTCCCTAGCTCGACGGCGCTTTCATGCCCTGTGCTCTCATGTGTGGAGTGTGCTTGCCCTGTGGGTAAAGATCGACGAACCCATTCCAGGAGGCTTGGTCCAGCGTTGGATGCCTCCTGCCGGCTGATCGCAGGGTGTCTTCGCCCAGCTCAGGCAGACAACTTATACTTCCTAGCAGGATTGCTCCTTTAGGCTCCGTCGTCGAAGTGTAGCGACCATGCAAGAGCGTGCTGCCGGTTACCTGATGCCTTGGGAATCCATTCAGATAATCGGCCCCTGAATTGAGGCAGTCTCTGGGGAGTTTGGAAGAGTGACCTTATGGAGGGAGGGACTTGCTGTCACCTGATTTCGTCTATTGGTATTGAACCTGGTGGGAATCTTCCACCTAGGGCGGAATCCCTCATTGGCTGAATTCGCGAGACCTCGGCAAGATTGAGAGCCAGGGGGCCGGTTTTTTGCTCTGGGGTTTCCTTGCGGGGTGGGGTTTCCTGGAAGCAGATCGGGACACTGCCTGTGATTGTGGAACAGCCCAAGGCAGTGGGGCATCTCTTTGTCTGCCCATGTTTTTATAGCAACAATGCACAGAGAGGGACCTTGCAGAATTCAGTGAAGTGTCCAGACATTGGAACCCACTTCTTTCCTGGCTGGATCATATTTAGAACCACTGTGTTTGTATACAATGCAGAAGAACAATATCTGTGATTAAAGAATGCGGTGTTGGCGCATCAACAAAGTGGCAGTAGAACGGCGAATGGCGCTAATATTTTTGATCCGTCTAAATTTTGTTCCGGATTTTGTTGGTGTTGTTTTTTGTATCTGTTCGTGAACAGGAGCTTGTTGGCAAGCTCATTTCTTTGTTGAATGTTTAATATGTAAATGAAACTTTACATATTTTGGGTATTTCTCAGACTGACACTTTTAACACTTGCTCTTGCTTGAAATTCCTTTCGTTGTTTTGTTTAACGACTGTTATCGTTTACTCTTTCATTTTTGTGAGATCGTTGTTTGGCAAGCCAAGGAACCTCCAGTACTGGATGATTACCTTTAGAGCAATGGTAAAGGGCACATGTGGTCCAGTGGATATGACTGCCGCCTCATGATCCAAAGATTGTGGGTTGGCCCCGCTGTGGGCCAATTTTGTTGTTGCACTTGGGCAGGCACTTTACCTCCCTGTCTTCGAGTCTGACCCCAACGCGAATTCGGGTAGCTGTTATGGGGATATATTACAATCTAAGTGCTGATAGGAATTTGTGGCGCTTTGCCACTGCCGCCTAGTGAAGCGAAATGATTGTGACGATTTCCTGACCGCAGCGTAATATATAGGCAACAGCGCTGTGATTAGATTGAAATGGGCGCTATAAAAGCCAATTATTATTATTATTATGATATTAGTATTGTATGTGTTCTGATTTATAAAGTAATTTTTTTGCCGGATGCGCCTGTCGTTTTCCCCTTCAAATAAGAACTCATATGACAAAAAAAAACCTATGAACTGTTTAACTTCTGTTCTTCTTCTTCTGTTCCTCTTTGCTTGATCAGATATCTGTTAAGATGTCGTCACACCCTAATAACGAATTTACCCTTCATGTGTTGAGTAAATCTCAGTCAAGTGGAGTACACTTACGCTTTGGTTTAACTAGGATGTACACAAATTTGACTAAGATTTTACCCTCTACAGTTTGTACAGTTTTAATATTGACTCAAATTTTCGCAGTCAAATCTGACAACGTTATTTACGATAAAGGGGAACGCCCGGCTATATCACCAAGCGGTCAACGCAGGTTGTTTGAAAGATAATTTGTCATGTGATTTCGTTTTGTAGAAGAGATAAATTCAGTCCCTCCCGCAGCCTCTCTTGCGACAGGGTGAATGAGTACCGGCTCGTCCTTTCATAATATACCTTTGAAAGCCGGATATGACTGTAACTTGGCCTGAATGTAATAATAACCAATTCCCATTTTAGAATAAAACGCATTCCCTCTGGAATCCAACGATCTTTATTATTGAAGCGAAGAACACCCTTGTAGGGTCTAGCGTGCGTCTTTTTATTCCTTAAAGTATAACAACGCCTAGCCCTGAAAACATTAGCTTTTGCATCTTGCCGGATTCTTTTTGTCACGGTTTCTTGAATATTTGATAAATGTTTAGTGTAGTTTGTTGTAATTATGCTGCTATAACCTCTAACATCCCCAATAGGTTATCATAACTAGCACTTAGATGTTCTAACAGTGCATAACAAAATGAATCAAATGTGACGGATAGATTCATTCCATCCATGTGCCATGTACGTTCGTGAGAGTAACTTAAATGAGAAGTGAAAGGAATTTTCTTCTTAATACAAAAGCTTGTTTTTATTTGTAGGTGTTTTTTCATTCTTACGGCTACATTCAATATTTAAGCAAGAAAACAAAATCTAAAACAATGCCGAGGGCAATGCTGTATCGCGGTCTCCACCGATTAAAAAACAAATGTCTTTTTTTTTTTTTTTTTTAAAAATGTTTTTCATCAAAGTGCTTTTTAACTTTCAAAAATATTTTGGGGTTTTATTTTGGGCCTTGATTCAGTTTTGAGTTGGAAATTTATACCAAATATTCATGTCACAAATCAAATGATACGTAACATCACAAATTATATAACCCAAATATATTCACAACTTTCCGTTCAAAAAGCCATATTATCTTACTCATGGTTCTTTTAGTTTAGGGTTATAACTGTATCAATCATCCAGTTATTTTACTGTTTATCAATTCACAACGCCCTGTTCCAAAGTAATAGGTGTAAAGACGGTCCCTGGTGATGGTTGGTAGCGGGAACATTTGGTAGGGATTCAGGCCAGTTATGCATCTTCGACTAAAATCGTCTGACTGGCTTTTTGGGTTTTCCGCCAACCGACCTTCAATTTAAACCAGAACAGCTGAATACTGTATAGATCGCAGAACGCAGACCCAACTTGCCAAATTATAGCGCGTCTCTAAAGTCATTGCATGAATGAAGACAAATCTAACAAGTCCATCGAAAAGATCCATTTAATATTATCCTTGGCGTGAGTCGTTTGCCAACTGATAGCCATACATCTTGTTTTTCCAGATGATACATCGGTCAAGTCGCTTGTCATGCTATACCTTTCAGCCAGACATTATGTCTCACTAAGTACATTTTGAATCATTAAGACAACCATCTAAACAAGTAATAACATAACAAAGAACAACAATGGACTAACAAGTGCCTAATAAACCAGGTCCTATATAACTCTACTTAGTTTTTTAGTTCAATTTTAATTTTTTTCTACAAAATTCTTTCCAGGTATCAAATTAGTTCTGTTCTATCAGAAGCCACGGGAATTAATGTCAATCTTCTATGGTAGCACCAGCAAGCCATTTACCTGGTGTTTTTTGTGTGCATATTAAAGGTCCACAAGAATGTCACATTTCAGGTTCCCTACAATATTAAAATCTGATTTTGGCACAGTTGTCGCTTTCCCATCAGAATATCCCCATACAGGATTTACTGAAAAAAATTCTTTGGTAGCACAAAAAAAAAAAAAAATCTACTTTCATATTGAAGCAAATATGAATTCATGTTATGTTTAAATTGAAAATGAGCACATAGCATCACCTTTTTTTTTTCCACACTTTTTAAGACATTTCTATCGCAATGCAAGGTGCAGACATCTATCGCATTGTCTAATCTAGATGAAATCACCACATATGACAATATATGGAGTTTTTTAAATTTCTTCGTTGGACCTTTAAATAGTTGCCATATAACATTATGCTATTTCCAAAATTCCCTGATTAACTTAACTTAAATTCTTAAACATTATATCTACTATGAGAATGCTTGGTCTCTACTTCCAATAATTATACTTACTCAGGGATTCATATTTCAAGTTGCTTTTTAGAGTTACACGCCAAAATGATAATTAATACATAATATTAGATCGACCTGCACCTTTTTGCATAGTTTCCCCCTTATATATTTGAATAATTTGCTATATTTGAAGTTGTTTTTCTGCTGCTTCTTCTTCATCATCTCTTCATCTGAGTTCATTGAGGCTTCGTGACATCGACAGGCCTATGTACGAGTATTATTTACCTTATTTAATTAAATTTGTGTTATTTTTAATCTTTAACCATAAACAAACATGTTTTTTTTGCATTTTTCACTCAAAATGGGTGAAATTACAGGAAATTGAGCTAGTGTTTTCAAAACCAAAAGTTTCTTTTCAAAAAGTCTATCTCTCCTCTTTAAATGGGCCCTAAAGTATTGATCAACTTTCAAAAAATAATGTGCCCTATGCTACACACCCGCGAAGCTCCATTTCATGTATTAATAACGTGTCAGCAAAACTTATTTAATTGATCTGGGGTAGAGAAAAGGCAGTTTGTTTAGATCGTCATTCGTATTAAATGAATTAGTTTGTGTAAACGTACCCTGCAATTTGCAGTGTGCTAAAACAGAGGTTAGTTTAAAATCAATAAAGAAGCAAATATTACCCCGTTCTTTTTTAAGACTTTATGTAGGGTCCTCAGTGTACATGTACATTGAATATTTTTAATCTATGAGAGAGGCAGTTCCATGCAGAGATTCAATTTAAAATACCCCAGTTCTCACCGTCACTCTTTGGTCTGCTGCCATTTGGTATTCAATTATAGTGGATAACTGCACCAGATGAATACAGTTTGAAATTGCCATATGAAATGGCCGATTCCTCACAGGTCTAAAATTCGTGACAAAAATTAGGTCCATTTTAACAATGACTGTTTTGTTGGTCCTATAAGCGCTTCCACAACAACGATCATGAGTAATAGAGAGTGGGTCGTACTCCTGGGTGGTTAGGAGCCCTGTTTCCTTCTGAATGAAATGCTCCTGGCTCAAATACCATAGGTCCACAAGTACACATTTTGACTTTTTTGTATAATAGCTTGATTACACCAAAATCGCGCTCCCGCCAGGTTTCATTTGGATTGAAATGAACCTGAACAACTTCAATTTCGACTCTCAAATTTATGTCCAAATCTCAAATTATTACAAAGACACATAAACAATGATATTGAGGAGAAATGATCAAAAAGGCCATTACTGCTGATGTTATCATTCCTACTACAAAATGGCAAACCAAACATATGCACACATAATATACAACCAGAAATGCCCAAAACAATACTCCTTCCATATACAGCTCTAAGTATAGATTTGAGTTGATTGTCTAAGCGCTTGGATATTTTTAACAAATTGTCAAAGAATTCCATAATTTTTTGGCCAGATTTCTCACTGCGGCACAAATACATTTTCTATTATAAGACTATTATTTTGGGCCTTTCTTGGTACGGGTGTTTATGTATCTGAGTTTTACAAAGCAATTCTTACAAGGTTTAATTAATTGGTGAGTCTGGTGTTTATACATAAACACTGCATGTTCAAGCGTCTATGTATCAATACAATCAACAATTGAATTTTGAGATTAATGGCCCAGTATGACATCTAATCAGACTTTTTTGCAGCGTAAATATTTTATTTAAAATAGGTTTTATTGATTAACACCCCCATTACGATACCATAATTATGTAACGTAATATTACGACATTAAAGAGTCTAATCTATGTCATGGAACAACATTTAATTAAGCGGACCAGATAGCTCAATCAGTTGTAAACGCTCGACCCTCCAGTGTATTTGTGCTTCATCCATGCGTAATAGGCTGCGTTCGAAATCCTGTGAGATTCGGCTAGCTGTAATGTCCCTGTTCCCGGACAAGACATGTAAAACCGCTTGGTTGTCCGATTTACCCAATTTGGCGATATTTGGGTCCCGCTGCGATGTTGGTCCCGGCTGCGAGGTTATCTCGATGTATGTTTGCTGATAGGGGAAAGCAGCTGAATCCTGATCTGCCCCCTTCATCCCAAAATGATGCCAAATGGTTTATGGTATGGTTGGGCCCGGTGGTCAGCGGCCATTTGTGAAAGCGCTTAAGCCAAATAGCATATGCGCTATATACATATCTGCTATTATTATACAATCAATTTTTTCGTTGGGTTATATTCGGGATGGGAATACAGTAAGGTAGTATCATCAGCAAGAGATCTTACGGAATATGTCGGCATTATTATGATTATCAGAAGATAAGCCTTCTTGATATCTTTGGTTTAATTGTATAAGTATTTTGGAAATGCATTAATAATCAATGACGTAATCATAACCTTATTTGGGCCATGGGATCAAAAGGTAAAAACATTGTTCATTTTGATTACATACGTTGGGCAGAAGTAAAACCATTTTCTCACTATATAAGAATAAAATATTATAACTACCATTTATTTGGTATGCATTTGTAAATGTTGCCCATTTCAATGAAAAGGAATAAAATGTCACCTCAAGTTCCTATCTCTATATCAGTGTCAAGGGACATACCTATGCTTGATTGGACTCAAGCAAATATGTCTTATGGATAAGTTAAATAATCCACCTGATGTTTTCAGCGGACAAAGCACTTCATATCCCCTTTGTTATTTGGAACTGGCATAGCCATTGTACTGTCTCATGCACGGAAAGATGTCAGTCGTTATAGACTCGTTTATCCCCCCCAGTTTAGGGGTAGACGTTTCACATAGAAGGCCCCAAGACGCAAAGAGGTATTCGCCATTGATTCCGTCATGCTCTGTATTATGTTGTTAAGAATCAATGGACAATACCTCATTTGTCTACTTGGGACTTTTAATATAAATGTCTACCCAGTTTGGGTTGAGCTGGATCTGGCCTCGCGATTGAAATAAACTTTGAGGTTCTACTGTGAGTTCAATAGTTTTGCTGTATATTTCGATCATTTATTGAAAAAGAAACTAATGTGAACAAACTCATGGTTTATGTTGCTTGGTAAGTGTGACCGAACATCTTTGGGCATGAAGAACCAAGACCAGAACTTATTGCTGGACCCCATTTCTATTCAATTTACCATCCACCATAGGATATTTAGAAAAAATTCAAAAGAAAGGGGGTCTAGCGACCATAGCTAACACCACGGTAATGAAATCGAAATGGGGGTTACGCGGCAAGTTACTGTAAGTTTTAAGTTTTGTTTTCTGCACAAGAATGTTAGGTCACAGTCTGCCAAACACCTTTCTTTCATGATTTTTTTGTTTCATATCTTCGTTTCCTTTTTCGGAAAAGATGAATTACGGTCAAAGTTAATTGAACGCACCGTAGAAGCCTAATGTTTATTTAGTCGTGAAAGAGGACAGTATCTTGTGCTTTGCGTCCTTAAAAAATAGCTCAATCTTATCGGTGATGAGCACCTAAAATCTGTTATCAACCTGTGGGGGGTATAACAATGGCTATGTACTTCCAGATAAAAGTGCTTTATCCTCTTGCATACCCTGCGGATTGACGGATATCAACAGTGCTATTATAGTCCAGTAATTTTTATGATTTGACCCAACACAAATCGTAACAGAACAATTTAATGTTAATATAACTTTGAAAAAAGTCCGGAAAAAAAGATTTACAAGTCTACCAAAAAGCAGAACATGTAGAAATAAGGGGGAACGTGGGACGGGGTAAAAATCAAATTGTTCGAATTGATTTAAATGATGAACCAATTTAGTGTGATCCTCCTAAGGTTTTAAAAAAGGTATAGTTTGCCCTATCTCCGCGTTATAGTTTTAGTACACTAGGCACATAACAGTTCAAGGTCACCTCGTAAAATTCATGAATGGGTCCGATTTTGATCGAACTGGTTTGTAAACTGTTAAATTTGTCCCACTATATAAGTAATGTAAATAGATTCTTTGTTTTGAACTTTCCTATATAAGAATTACAGAGCTATGATGACTAGTGACGCCCATAGAAAACTGTATTCCGCAGTCACATTTTGCGTTCCAATTATCAACAAATCGTATAATGTGCAAACAGTATATTTTCGTAGTTTCTGGTACATGAACGAACAATTTGACAACCATTTTTATAATGAACGGATATATCTGAAATTGTACCCCCATTGTGACCTTGAACCTACTTTTTGCCTCATAACGTGACTCAAAAACCTGTCAGTAGGCAAACTTTTTTAATTCTTGAAATGTAACGAACACGTTGGCATACTTTTTGACGCTTTTTGATACTTTCATATTTTTGGACCCCTGTAAAAACCTTACCCCCTTAAAATATATTTCCTCCACTCCTGATTTAGTATACTTTTATATGTTGTTTAAAGGGATGCTCACTTAAAAAAAAAAACAAAATTCTTGTGAATTAGTGTTGGGTTAAGGGCAAGGCATTCATTCTATTTTGACTGGCCTATATTTGATCGAGTCAATGCAGCATTATGTACATCTACTGGTCACTGATATCTAGAAAACAATTGGTGATGACATTTATTCATTTTCATCAAATGTGCAACTTTTGCACTGACATACCTCCCCCATGTAATTTGAAAGGTAATAATTAGACAATATACTGTGTGCAGAAATCAGTTACTTCGCCGATATGCGTAACCCAATGTCCTTATGCAAGCAACTTTATCTCTTTGATCCCATGGCGTATAGTATAGGAGACAGGAACAAGGTAGTTTTTGCCTTCAAGACGAAAAGGGGGCTAATTATTCACTACATTTGCTTTTAAAATATTTTTTTTTAAATGGAGCAAAGTATTTAGCCTTTTTTAATAATAATAAAATATAATCAATTAAAGAGGCGACTGTTGTAGAGACAAGAATGAAAAACAATCAGACATAAACCTTTTGTAAGCAGAGAGTCGTAGATCACATAATTTATCATTTTGTCCGTACATCCATTGCTCCGTGCACCTTGGTATGAAAACTATCCATGCTCTAACGGGCTATCGCCTGTCCTTAAAAAGGCAATTCGTAAGCACACCTTGGACAATGCCCTGAAACTGCCTGTGCTGAAAAACTCAGATTTACTCCGTCAGCAGTTTTTTTCACGAGACGCCATTATACTACATGTACAAACGGAATAACATTTTTCTGGGTGAAGAAACAGCCCCGAGCAACATACTTTGTCTTTTGGTTGGGCTCTCAATCAACGTTACCACTAAATCGTTCTATTAGATTGACGCGATAATTACCACTCGGTACTACGGGGTTGTTACCGTTTAAAAGAATTGCACCTAGTTGAGAATCAGATAAAGCTTCGCTTGCTATGTGCTTTTTTTAACTGTAAAAAATAAAAATAAAAAGTCTTTAAAAGTCCAAGACGGCGGAACTGTAATAACAATATTGCAATAGAATTTTCTTTATCATACTCTTATGAAACAAATATGATGAAACCTTTCATACACGACACATGAATTTTCATGTATGCTTATCTGTAAATGAATCAATATGATGTGGTCATCGTAGAATACATTTTATCTATTTCTATTGGAGTATTTTGCATGATGAATTTTAATTTTAGACATCATGAAAAGTTAGGTGTGTACGTTAAATGCATTGCTTTTGGATTCATTCTGGCTTCAATTTTAAAACAACCACATTGAACGGATAATAGACAAGGAGAAGTATCCGTTAAACTGTGCTATAAAAACCTAGTTACCATGAAGGAAAGAACTATCTGAATTTGTTTGGTGGTTGTGGTGGAGATATCATACATGTTATCCATTTGATTTAAGTTTCTCAATTAATGTTTTTTATTTGTGTGTACAGTAAATCTTGGTGTCGTCGGCTGTGCAGTCCTCGCTGGCTTTGGATTAATATTGTTGATTGATGTGTGATGATTACGAACACTCATGGTTTTTTAACCGTATTTAAAAGATTATTTCATTCTGAAAGTGAATCAAATATAGTTTTCTGAAAAGGCAATCTATGCACCTTAATACCCAACAGTATTTGACTGGTCAAGCATCACATTTGAATCAAGTGAAGGATTAACAAAACGGATATTGTAGAAGGTATGGCCATGTGATATTGTTGATATAGCAATATACGGTATATTGCTTGGCTTTAAAACACCTCAGGATCTTCATCTCCGCAAAAAGTGTTTCGCGGGCGTGGATTCTGTCTTCTTCGAATCATACTTGGTAATTCAAAGTTCACACAGCACGGGAGTTTAAAGATAGCTATGAGGAATGTGCAAGCTATCATACATGAAGTGCAGTATAGGTCCAAATCAGGAGCCCTTCTTGAAGTTTTTTGTGAAAAGGTTTGGGAAGATATTGGTGTTCAATATGTTTGAATGGTCCAACTCTTGGAAATGTTGGGAAACCTTGGAAAATACGGGGGTAAAATTAGTAAGGGATAAATTTGAAATAAGCAGTAATGTATACCAATGTATTTGTCCCATTATCAGGATTAAAATAGGTATAGTTAGCCTGGGTTAGTTTCATTACACTGATACAGCCTTGATAAGTCCATATCAATGCTGGGAAAAATTATCCAATGTTGCAACGGGTGTTCAAATGATGCTCTGGCTATGTGAAACAACAATGTATTTTAGCTCTTTCGTGACAGCCCTGAACGAGTGAATCAAACAAAAAAAATTGGCATGAAAAACAAAATTTGACCCTGACCTGTTTACTTACTCACGTGACGCATTTGATGTTTTCCTGATCTGCATGTTGTCGAAATTCTATGCTGAACAAATGAAAGAATTTGGTGAAGATTGGGCGAGATGAAAGATTTTCGTGTTGATCACTTTTCTGTCACCATATTCAGACAAAATAATGGAACTGACAACCCAGCTAAGCTGTGTAAATCCCATTTGAATGATGGAAAAAGGCTCGCGCGACCAATTGTTCATTTTTTCAGCAAAGAAAGTCGAACATATGCAGATCATGAAACAATCAATTGCGTCAATTTGAGTACAGGTCAGGTTAAATTTTGTGTTTTTATGCAAAATTTTGTTGATCACCCTCCTGTAGTACAATTTTTTGAGGTCAATTTTTTCACCCTTATAGACCGTGTAGACCCTGCACCTAATTATGCAACCAAATATCGAACATTGTAAAATAAGGTAAAAGGCAATTTAACACCAGTTTCAACAAATCGAAGCATGGGATAAGTTTTGACCACCCACCAGGATGATCTTGACTGCCCTATTTTATCCATTTCATGAGATTCAATGTATTGGTAAGCATTTGAACATAATTTGACCTTCCATTCCCACATTTACCCTGTGTTAATTTAACCCTTGATTTCAATTATTTAGCAAACTCCCCCAACTTCCCATTAATATTCATTTAAACGTTACTACTACAGCCCGTGTCCTCTTACTCTTTGATTTTAGTACGCCGAATTAACTGACAAAATTTAATCATATAATTTTTTAATTTTCGGTTTTTTTGTTTTTTTTAATTGTACATTGTTATGAATCTTGGGCAAAAAGTATCCAATGCTCAGATTTTGTTGAACTGCATGGTGTCACTTATTATACTGAACGCAGAGAATGATATTTTGCTTTGGTTGACAGCGTCTGTATTCTATTTTTAGATTAGGCAAAGTTTTTTTGGTGACTACTATTGACCATGTAGAACCCTTGTTACATTTTGCCCACTTATTACGAAACCAAACTCCAAACACTGTAAAATAAAGCAAGACGAAACAAGTTGACACTCGTTTCAACTAATCGAAGCCACTGGTAAGGTTACCTCCAGAATGACCTTGAACCTATAAGGGCTGTACCTGTTTAACGGTCGGAACTTGCAAAACTATTTCTTTTTTTAAATCCTATCATGAGACAAATAACATTGGGTAAACAAAATTGGGAATTGCCAATTTACCTCTGTACTAATTGAAACCCTTATTTGCACAAAGTTCCAACTTTAACAGTAGGACCCAAAAATTCCCATTCAGACCCTTCAAAACTATAGAAAAACATCTTCAAACCTTCTTCCCAAAAACTTCGAGAAGAAGATTCTCATTTATAACCCTATAGAAGCATCAGCCCAGGAGGTTTTGATCAAAAAAGGAGATCACACGATATCTTCCTTTGAACACGGGAAATTTTTGCCAGAGAACAATATAACTTTTGCAAATATGAATGTCCTGGCGACATTTTTGTGAAATTCACTAAACGGGTGGTACTACTTGCGTATGAATTTATTCTTTCCCTATGAGTTTATAACGGATAGCTGAGCTTCGATCATATACCAGATTACCGGAACTAATAAAAAGCAAATTATGATCTGCTGCCCGTGGCACGATATCCCTGAAATCAACATAAGGAGCTACAATAATAATGACTAATGAATGATATTAATAATTCTGCCAACCTAAAAACACATATTAAGAATCTTTTCAACACAAAGGTTGACTATTTTATGCTTATCATGACAAACAAATACCGAAATACATTTTCAACATCAAGGTGTTATGTGTGAACAGGTGGCAAATTAACAAACCATGCGATCGTCTATTTTTTAAAACTTAAATGAATAGTTATAATAACATACAGATAAGAAGAAAATGCTCATCCCAACTTGCGGCAGGGAGAAGTTGCAAATAACAACTATGCATTAATTACAAGACAAATACCAACTAATGCATAATTGTAAAATATTAATATGCGATGTTGCATCTAAAGGTACATTAAAAGATGTAAGATGTTTGTCGAAGTTATTAATCAAAAGGAAGTAAATGTCTACCACAAAAAACTACCAGTCTGAGATATGTCAAACGTTATTTGATAAGCAATCACATGATAGAGATATTAAAGCATTGTCTTTTAATACATCGTGGATGTTCGGATTTACACGGGCGGCCACCTCTTTTATAAACATTTTGAAGTGGAAGAAACAAACGTATGTACCATTCTTAAACCAAACATTAAATGAAAGCAATCTAACCTAATGACCACTAATGGGTTAAAATGAAAGACATGGGTCGCATCACAACAAATCGAAGAACTTGTGCAACACAGCCACATACGCGACATTGTCAAAGTAGACGTACACAGATAAAATATTGTGCGTCGAGCGCGTAATTAATTAAAATATGGAAGCACCCCCCAATAAAAAAATGCGCAAAATAATAAGATGCGCAGTGGTTACAAACAGATTCTCTATTGCCTTATATTACACAGGCAAAAACCAATTAAATTGCAGGAATCTTCCAAGTTGTTGCAAAAATTAACCATCAGTATTGATTGAGAACTGATACCTTTAAAACTGTAGTATATTTGCAAAAGGATAGAATACTCATTGCATCTCCTTTTATTGCAAATATTTAATAGCGATTAATGTTCTGTTTTGTTATATGGCATGAATCTTGCAAAATTAATTATGGTTATTATACAGAAAGATCATTGACTTCAATCGAAAATAGTTTAGCCAAAATTTAAATTGCCAATACTCTGAGCGCTTTACGTTAGGCGATGATCGTTTATATCCCAAATCGCAGTAAAACATGTTTGGGGAGAATTTGTGCGTTAAACACCCACATATAGATATAAAAATATGGTGTATTTTACGCCAAAAGATTTATGATATATATTTGCTAAGGGCTATAAAATGCAGGAAATATGATAGTTCGTTGGAAAAGGAGGCATTATGACAATGCAACACGTGGTAAATCTCACTGGATTATAACGCACGCCAGAATTCTTTGAGACAGATCTAAAAATCCATTTAATATGTGATATGATTAAAACTTCGAAATAATTGGTAGAAACGTGGTGCCAGCTCGTGAGTCAATCTTACAAGAAAGTGAAGATGGTAAATGATATCTCAAGACCTGGAACTAGTTTTATTACAGTGATTGTCTTGTGTCTGGAGGTTACGTCAACTGCAGTTTGGGGTTCGATCTACCATGACACTTTCTTAAAAGCGGATACAATCGATCTCAGCCTCGATTTCACAGCCACCCCATCGAACTGAGATTTTGGTGTACTAAAAAGATTGTATTTTCCCTCATTTTATCTGCCAAAATATTTTGGCAGGACTCGTCCCATTTTGATGCTACAAAATAGGGATTTTTACGGGTAACATAATCTCAGCCATGAGGCCATCGGATATAACGCATCACGGTAAATTCGGGATTCGAATAAAATTGGCGGAATTAATGTATGTTGGCGATGGACTTTCGTATGAAACAAAGCAAATTACATGTTGTGATTGGGTCAATTGGGTGGTGTACTTTGAAGCATTATGTAAGTACACCCCACATTTTTTCAAGAATGTTATGCATCAAAACAGTTGTACAAAAGCTTGGCAAAGGTGTTGACAGTTATAAAGATTGTTAACGATTCACTAAGATTGTTAATCTAGCAATAGGTCGTCCTAGTGCACAAACGGTCAGCCAAGGAGGTGTTTAAATGAAGAAAGTATAAATACATTGGAAACCAAAGAGTCAACCATCTTAAAAAGCAAAAAACAGATTCACAGAAATGCCTTACAAGGTATTTACAGTGCACTTTAAATGTCTGTGAACTGAATGATATGTTCAATACACTAGCCTACAGGCCAGGCCGAAATTTCAGGGTTAAATGTTTGGCCCAATTATCCGGGCGTATATGAGATTTAACCTAAAGACAATAATATTAGGGTAAAAATTAATTTGTTGGCTTAAAGAGTGTCATGGCGTATCTGAGATATAACATTGGCAAAATATCTGGGAAATTAATTTGGTTGGCTTGAACTGTTGCCAGAATATAGGAGATATAACATATGCAATCTGTGAGGGAAAAATAAATTTGTTGGCGGCTGAAAGAAAGGGGTGGGACATAATCTTGTTAAAGGCATCACGCTAGATGTCGTGCATAGCGTAATTATTTTAATGCCCAATACGACTGAAGAAAGCGTAACTAATTAACCTGACAGTGAAATTCAAACAATAAAGTAGTTTATTATAAATCCATTTAGAGAGATCAAAGTATATCGGCACCAGTTATGCTGCTTGACCCCAGTTAAAAGCTTATGATCAAAAGAAATTACGCGATCAAGTATAAGCCTAGATTTTCATTAAATATCAGCAATATAGAAACACGAAAAATGTCCGTAATGGTCGGTTATGGTCCCCAAAGTATATTTCGACACCCCTCTTTCAAATTAGAATTCACATCTTTGCAAGGAAGACATTTTGGTGACCATCCATGCATCCCATATAGACATCTTGAATTTAATAATGAAGAAAGGCTAGATTGGCAATGACAGAACTGAATCTTTTGATTTCAGGAACCTTGTCACAGACATCTAAATCTAGGTTGTCATAAGGCTTTTTTTTTGGAATTAGACACGTTACGTACGCATAAAAAATAAAAACGAAAACAAACAAAAAACACAGAAAAAACAATCTGTCCCGAAGTCTGTACTTGCGAATACCCAGCTTAACAGAATCGAATAAAAAGTGTAAGGATCATATCACGTTGGTTTAAGACCATATGTAATTATTGTGTTTAAATGCTTTTTTTTTTGCTTCTTAAGGGCTCTTTTTTGTGTTTTGAGCCATCTGGTGTGCAAATTACGTCATTTACGATGCCCGCTGGCTAGTAAAGTTAGCGGCTGCATCAATGAATGATGGATCATCATTGACACTTTTGGTAGCGGTTAAAATAAATCTAATAATCATTCACAACTGGGAGTCAGATTTTACGTGTGTTAATTCAATAACCTCTTGCTAATCTTTTCCACGCATTTACCATTATGAGAAGATACTGCGATGGCAAGATTTAAACACGTTGGCCAACTCCAAATGTGTAATGCAGAAGAGCCCCCGTGGGGTTTGACGATAAAAAGGGGCACAAGATGTTTTCGGCTTTATTGGAAATGGTGATTACATGGTGATCTTTTTGATCTATTCAAACTATGAGAATATTAATGGAATCATTAGCAAGTTCCGTGTTGGTAATAATCCAGAGGGGGTTCTTTTTACGTGATACTGATAGACACCGACAAACGTAAAGATTATAGATGTAATTGGAGGCATATTCAGGACGACAATTTTGAGTTCGTTTGTTTCTCTAAAAATCAGTGTATGTTAACTGAGATGTCATATCATTTCCCTATATGTATGACATTAAATCTACCCCTATATTATGGATTGATATCACAAATTACATCGTTGCATACTGTTCTTATTTTCTTTGTCCATTTATGCGTTTTTAACGAATGTATAAGGAGTTTGTTAGGGGAATTTTACATGTCTAAGAGCTAATCCGAGGATTAGGAATTGATATGGATATCTGGGACGGACGGGCTGCTGGGTGAAATTTGATGGAGCACAATGCAATCTGATGTTTTAAATTTTTTATTATTATGCGTTTATTTTAACTTAAACGTTAATTTTTTAGAAGACAACCTGCAAACATCTTCCATATCAACCCAGAAACGTCAAATTGCCAAATGTGTGACGTCCAATATATATATATATATATATATATATATATATATATATATATATATATATATATATATATATATATATATATATATATATATATATATATATATATATATATATATATATATATTATATATATATATATATATATATATATATATTCTAAATTCTGGATTTGATTCTGTTACATCTTTGTTTTACAGATCTGTTTCGTAAGGGCCTATAGGCCCTCACTCATCAGATACTAGATGCAGAATGATGGTGAATTTTCACACACCAAGTAACAATGCATGAGTGACTACATAAAATATTGATCACAACCTATATGTTCCAACATCAAGAGCAATATTTTATGTAGTCACTCATGCATTGTTACTTGGTGTGTGAAAATACACCATCATTCTGCATTTAGTTTCTGATGAGTGAGGGCCTATAGGCCCTTACGAAACAGATCTGTAAAACAAAGATGTAACAGAATCAAATCCAGAATTTATAATTTTTAGCTCCCCTTGTGGTTGAGCACTTTTCCACTGTATGGTTTTATCTCCTTGGATTATTATATATATATATATATATATATATATATATATATATATATATATATATATATATATATATATATATATATATATATATATCGCTAATATAGTCGTTAGTGGGAAGGTTTTAATATTCATAGGTTTTTAATGAGTTGTACTACGGGCTGTCTATAACAAAATCTTCTTAGAGACAGCCCGTATGACAAAATCTCAAAATTTGAATACATTTGCATAAATTTGCATAAATTTGCATAAATTATAATACACTTCTATTGTTATTATAACGGAATAAATCGCAACTACAAAGGAAGGCGTTAGGGGGAAGGTTATATTTCCCCCTAACGCCGTAATGAGTGAATATCAAAAGCTCACTTCCCCCTAAGGCACTAGATAGCGATATATTATAAATTCTGGATTTGATTCTGTTACATCTTTGTTTTACAGATCTGTTTCGTAAGGGCCTATAGGCCTTCACTCATCAGAAACTAGATGCAGAATGATGGTGTATTTTCACACACCAAGTAACAATGCATGAGTGACTACATAAAATATTGATCACAACCTATATGTTCCAACATCAAGAGCACTTAATATAAGTGTTTATACAAGGCATTAATAATAATAAGGCAAGAATAATAATAGTAACAGTTTGACTTGCTAGACGGGCAAATTAATATGTTCATCTAAAATTACACAATAAGTGTTTTCTTCTATGGCGGCATGTGGGTTTTCTTCTATGGCGACATATAGGTTGTGATCAATATTTTATGTAGTCACCCATGCATTGTTACTTGGTGTGTGAAAATACACCATCATTCTGCATCTAGTTCTCGATGAGTGAGGGCCTATAGGCCCTTACGAAACAGATCTGTAAAACAAAGATGTAACAGAATCAAATCCAGAATTTATAATTTTTAGCTCCCCTTGTGGTTGAGCACTTTTCCACTGTATGGTTTTATCTCCTTGGATTATTATATATATATATATATATATATATATATATATATATATATATATATATATATATATATATATATATATATATATATATATATACATGTAACATGCAGCTGACGGTCCAATCTTATTCATTATCATGTTTTGAGGAGTCCAAGTGTGTGGAAATATCGGATCCAAAACATGATAATGATAAAATTGGATGGTTTACGCCCAATATTAATTGGTCTCGCTATGAGTTTTAACATATTGGGCTCGACTGCGTCTCGCCCAATATTTTGGCAACTCATACCTCGACCAATTAATTTGGGCTTAATCGATCCAATTTATATCAAAGTTGAAACGTAAGTCTGAAATTTGTTAGCTTGTTATTAGCTGTTCTGCGACTGCGTTTTTAGCATTCGTCCACCCAAGCTATTTCTACTACGCGGTTTCATAAGGATGTGGTCACCGGGGTGGTTGCCAACCCCTCTTAATTTCATTATCGACAAATATTACTGCCAGTGGTATGGATGTATAGCTACATACATCCTCTATTAAAATACCTAAGAAAAATACAAACATTATAAGCATTTGTTCACAATGACGTCGTATAAGATATTAGTAATTATTGGTTTTAAGCTAAATAAGTACCTAGTTAAGATTATTAAGAATAAACATTAGTGGTATTTGCTTACAGTTGAAGCAAAACAGCATTTTACACGTTTGTCGTAGAAAAGAATAGAATTGGGCGGATACTACATGATCGGAGAACGCCCTACCCCTCGAGGGTACACTCTTCTAAAAATATACCACGTTGTTGTGCCAGGAGGGGAACATTGGTAGCAATTTAGTCAAATAAGGCACAAATTATTTATTTTTTTATTACAAGCAAAATGTGTACTGAATTCATTAATTTCTACCGAAATTATGGCAGAGTCCCATCTTGTATGATGAAAATACACTCTTTATTGCAGCACAATCAGCTTGGTGAATCTTGAAATCTTGTATATGCATTCATTTTAACGTACTCCAGGGACAAAACTTTTGTAAGTTTGTCACTTAACTCCATGGGCGGGAGGGCTGCAGAGATAATGAAATGCTGGGATGAAAGATTGCCAGGAAATCTAAAAACAAAATTAGAGGACGAGACCTCAGAGGTATACCCAACGGTGATTAACCACTCTACTAGGAGTATACCTCTAGATGAAAGAACGGATTGGGACCAATCAGGGGTTTTCACCCTTACTCTTATCGACACGACTGTAATAACATATAAGGTATGACTCTCTGTACATTGACCGGACGGATTAACGTCCCTCCGAAGGACTGGGTATGCCGTGGTCATGTGCCCAAGGTCCAAATGAACCACGAGGAGAGCGGAATTTAGTTAATCAATAGTCTTATACAAAATATATCCAGAATTAAGTAGTAACCGATTAATCCCAGGCTAGTGGCCTGCACGGGGTTTGAACGGGGACCTCCTGCACAAAGGCGAATATCCTAAACTAGTGGGCCACGTTCCCGTGTGAAAGAATGCACAACAATGTGTACTTTGACACAAATAACGGATATAAATGTTGGCAAGGCTAATTAAGCAATTATAGTTACTTTTGACACCAATAATGGTAACAAAGGTTACAATTGTCGAAACATGTTACCCTCCTGACAAACACCGAGGTAGTATTTTAAAATGACATTATATACGTACAATTACATAGAAGCATATTCTTCCTTGATCTTTGTTATGCCACCGGCCGAAGCATACAAGGATAGGGTGGTAATTGTGCATCCCCTGGGAGGACGAGGCGAAATCACGCACTTCACTTTAGCTGTCCCATAGCAAATAGGCTACTATACTAAAACATTATTCATTATATTTCTATATATAACCTGTTCAAACCAAATAGTTGAGAAGGTACTATTCTAACCAGTTACATAATTACAAGTTCAGAATTGAAAAATGCATTGATATGGGTTCCTCTATTTTTTTCAAAAAACAAAAAACGACTACAACAATTAAATTTTGGGTTCAAAGGGTATGATTAATCTCTGTTTATGGACTCCTATTCAGTTATCCAAACACATGAATTTGCATTCCACTTGTGACAGTAGACAATCATTGGAAATGGTTTATCT
>JAMKCH010012594.1:0-122026 GCA_023653785.1 Ophioderma brevispina
ACTTGGGGTTGAGATGCAATAGGGGTTCCTTAATATGTAGATGATGTCAAAGGTCATGGACCAAGGTCAAAAGTCATCTTGAGGTCATGTTCCAGACTTCCATCTTGTCGGGGGATGACACAAGTTTACTTGCTGTATTTTTTAAAAACACAGAATCAAAATCAAATGTCCAGGAAATAACCTTGGACAATGATTTTTACACAAAGAGAATTAGTCTGTGCTGACATGATGACCTCCTTATATTCAAACGATTGCAAGCCATATATATATATAAAAAAACACTACCTGTTGATATCATTTTCAGAGACTTCAATCTGAGTTGCAGCAAAGCCAGCAAGAGAAGAGGTCCTTAGAAATCCAGTTGGAAGCCAAGAAGACTGAGAGTGATGCCATCCGACATTCAGAGAGTGCATGGAAACAGATGGAGAGTAGAATAAAGGTGAGACAGTTATAGCCTGTTGTTTTTGTTTTAATAGACACTTCAACAAAGTTAGTATCTATCTAACGGCCACAGCCGAGATGCTGTTCACCATGTAGCGCCAAATGTCCCTGTTTGTCATTAAGTTGGGGATGTCAGATGGATCCTGCTGGATGTCTCGAGCAATCACATCAATGTAGTTAAAGGGGAGATGACCCCTGTTTTGGCACGGTAACTTCCAACATGTGACGTCTGAGACTGCTTGATCAATCGCACGATGACAGTGACTGGCAAATCGTGCACGGGGTTGGGCAATAGAAGATGAAATTGGTGGGATATCTCCATATATCTGTGCTTTGGTCTTGTGCTCACGCCAGGATATGTTTTGTACTTGCATAAGAAGCTTGGTGTAGGTGCCATCCAGTCTATCCTGTAGCTCTTTCTTGATGGTCCAGGTCTCAGATCCATATAACAGGATACTCTCTACACAGGCTCTAAAGAATTTCAGCTTGGTTGAATTGGAGATTGCCATAAGCAAACATTTCCCATGCACCTCAAATCTGGTTGGGGACATAGCTGGTTTATAGCCTAACTCCCATTTAATCATGCCTTGGGGTAATCTGCACAGAGGTCTACATCAGGTTTGCAAGAGAATGACCTTTGACCTAATTTCAATTTAATAAGGTCAATTTTCACAAATGGGCTCTTGTGCATAATATGTCGAGAGCCATAAAACTTGCATGATAGATGACCATCTTACAGGTCTGTATTGAGTTTGCAGGAGAGAACTTTGACCCAATTTCTAAGTTATGAGGTAAATTTTCATTTTAGACTCTTGAACATGATATCTTACGAATTGCAGATGCATGGATTGTGAAACTTGTGCAGTTGATATACAAATTTCCCTGATAGTCCACTGGAAATCCACAAAATAGAGACATTGCTTCTGGTCTAGCAGGATTTAAGATGTAAACCATTGTATTCCCTGTTTGCAGGCCCAGTCAGCAGAAGTTGGCCGGCAAACAGCGGCCATCAAGGCGCTGAAGACCGATAATGATGCGCAAAGAGAAACCATCAAGACTCTGCAAGACAAGTAAGTCAAAGGAGACACGGTTGCCTACCTCTATACTCTGTTCAATCTTAAGTTAACAGTTGACATCATGATGCCTCTCTGCATTTGCACTAGCATTTAATTGTGCCGTATTTGCATGCGTATATGCTACGAATCTAAGGACAGCACACACATTTTAACACTGCAGAACTTATAAAAATGCAGTGACGTTGCCCTCTAACTTGAGATTGAACAAAGTATAGAAAAAAGTAGCAGCAACACAAATAAAAGTTAAAGCTACATACACAACCAAATTCCTCACTTTGGAGTTGAGCATGTGGAAAGTCCTAATGTGACTACAAAGTGGTCATTATCACTCCATCTGCAGTGGATTTCATGCTGATGAACTCTTAGACTGGTACTCTTAAAAGAAGTCTAACTTTAGACCCAAGTTTAAACCAAGGTTAGTCCTACATGAGTGGACTTTTTTTCCTTTCAACATACTAAGAAAGTTTTTAAAAAAAATGGGTGAGAAAATTCCTCATGGATGGCCTATCCATGAGGAATTTTCTCACCCATTACGGCACACCTTCAGATTATGTTGAAAGGAAAAAAAATCCCCTCATGTAGGACTAACCCTGTTTTAAACTTGGGTCTAAAGTTAGACTCCCTTTGAGAATACCAGTCTATTTGCTTGACCAGGCACATTGCAGGGGAGGTCCTTTGTGCCCAGCAATGGGTGTACTTGAAGTCAACCCATCAATCCACTGGGCAGATGACTCCTGTGTAAGCTGCAGTTGTTAGCTGATTAAAATAGGGGGACCCATCAGTCACTTGTCAGTCAAACGCGAGTCAGCTCTTGGAGTTCACCAAAGTTGATTACATTGAATTGTTGCCAAGTATGCACATGCCTTGTGCAGGTGATCATAATCATCAAACTTAAGGAATTGGGTGTTGTAGTTACTAGATGAAGCTAAGAGAATCTATGACCATTGTGTTTTCTCCGAAATCATGAGCATAACAAATTTTTCACGAACGAGGGAGTTAAAGGTCCATGGTAGATCACTAATAAGCATTGTCAAACATTTGGGTATAGAAAGAAAGCTCTATTTGTCTCATTTACCTGTTGAAATCTTAGAGATAAAGGATGTTGGTTTGATGTTATGAACGAAAAATATGCCCCATTTTGGTCGTTCCAATATTAATTTTACCTATACTAAATTCCGTTTTAGCTTCCACTTACACAATGGGTTGACGTATCGCGCGACTTTACCGATGAGGTTTTGGGGGTGAAAGGCCATTCTATCAAGATGAAAAATGTATATAGACTTTAAATCGAGTCATCCTCTTAAAAACCTATTGAAACAGTATAATATTACATATACCAAAAGACAAAAAATAGAAAATAAGGGCAGTCAATTGCACCTGTGATGGCCTAGATAGCCCTCACCCTAATTGGTAAGATCATGCTCAGATATAAAGGAAACTCTTACGGCTTGCAATAGGGTAGGTTTTGTGTTCATCATCTTAAAATAGCCATAAGGAATTTTGCAGAATGTTACCACTATATAATTTGGTAACTTCTAGGATAACGCTTGGCGAGGCATTGTCAGCCAGAAGCGATCTCTAATAGAGGACCTAAAAGCCAAGCTGGGGCAGCTGATATGAAGGCTAGGTCTGAGGCTCAAAATACAGTAAGGAAAACAGGACACAAACCTTTAATCTTGCTAATAAAGGAGAAATGTTTGGGTGTTCAAGGTCTCTTGGGCTATGTTGTTTGGCATGCTTCAAATGAACCAATGGGGGGGGGGGGGGGGGGAGTTGGCACAGCGGGTCTTTTGGCGACCTCGCCCACTGTGGGTCCAGGTCGAACCGTGGTCCAAACATTTCAGGTGAATTGGTTTCATCTCATACTTGGCGTTGCAGGCTTTTGCTGGGTGCTCTGGTTTCCTCCCACTTCTAAACAATGGCCTTCCATTAAAGGTAGGTGTTCCGATCGTCGTTGGGACCCCCTGTTTTACCCGGAAGTAGTATTCGATTTTGATATCAGGTGAAAAGGCCGATTTTTCTCCTGGTAGTCCCTGAAATTGAGACTTCAATCCATTGCATTCTAGATATAAACAAATAAAAATGCCTTGAAAAGGATAAGGGCGAGTCAAGAGGAAAATCCATGGTTAAAATGTATGGGAAGGGAATAAATAAGATGACATTTGTGGGTGTTTTGCAAGTTGACTTATGTGACGTTTTGCATACTTAGCGAGGCCATACAGAACGTAAATATTTAACACAGAGTGAATAGGGCTTCGTATCCCGCTTACATTCCGCGTTTTTAAAGGGAAAAAGATGTGACCAATCAACATACTATAGAACATAGTACACCTTATTCGGGAAAACAATCAACTCTATACTTACCCACCACACGATTGACCACTGCAGACTCGCAGCAGGACTGGAAGGAAGCAAATTCCGGATATTTGCATTAATACGAACGGACGTAACGTAGTTGACAGGATTCGGCCACACGTACCACCGTGATCAATAACATTTTAAATATTATAAAGCCCTTCCCAAAAAGTTAAAGCTCCAAGTCAGCAAACATTGTCACCCAATGACTTCATTTTATTTTTCTTAACATTTTAATTCTGTAGCCCAACGATTAATTTTTCAAAATGTTTTAAAAAAGGTTCATCCACGCCATTGCACTATTTCAATTCATATTAAAAAAATTAGACCCATTAGTTACTTCATGAATCTACTGTCATTCCGTATTTTCTCCATTTACCCTGTGAAATATTAGGGCCAAAAGGATATTTGGTTTGGAGGTTATGAGCGAAAATGTGCCCCATTTTTGCAAGACCAATATTAATTGTAAAGAGTTACTCTATGGGGCTTACAAAATAAGTTTTTAGTTTCACAGCCACATGGATGGAAATATTGGTGCGAAACGTTACAGATGGGGGTTTGGGGGGAAAGGCCGATTATCAAATCAAAACTTATATCCTTTATATCGGGCCATCCCCTTTAAGCATCCTAATTCAATGCAATCATTAACTGATTTTTTAAAGACCGGTTAACCAGCAATAACTGTAAAAAAAAATTACAAATAATAAAATATTCCTTGTCAACATATTTATACTAATTCAAAGTTTTCGTCAATATTTCGTTTTACGTGTTAAGCCAAGGCCATGTCTAAATTGGATTTCCTGGCCGCACTCCCCTGTTTGTTGCCTGTACGCCCTCTTAATCAGTTTTCTTTAGCGTTACCCTGTCGTGTTTTTATTGCAATCGCTCACGACGGTAACATGTGTGGACGTGATAGTTTGTATTCTACTCCTTTTAACATTAATATCTTTTTGTAAATGGTCGTTCATGTTTTCGCTGGTGGGCCTATCTTATTGATCACAATCCATATGACGAAAATGGCCAACATTCTCAAAAATATCATAAATGTAGATTTCGGAGGATATACATGCACGCATTTGTCTGCAACATCTGCTATTGAAAAGTGGTCAAAACCCAAGCGAAATAGAGTGGGTAGCCCGTAGGCTACCATCGCCCAAAAACCGCATTTTAGTGGTTAACCACAATTAATAGCACAGTTAGATAGGGCGTTGCACATGCATTATGCGTGTACCATCAAAACCGGCAAGTTTGTTTCCCACGGTACTTGGTGAGGTGTATGAGTTGGGAATGTACGGGGGTTTCCGTTGCATCCCCCCACAGAACGTAAAAACCAACCAACTTTTTGGATGCCTTTTGGGGTCCTCCTTAAAACACATTCAGATGTTAACAGGAAAAAAAAAGTGCGTGCTCTTGAGATATCAAGATGGCCGCCAATAGGCCGGCTAATCTACAAAAAATGGTCAAATTTAAAATAATGTCATATATCGGCCTCAAAAAATTGGATAAAAGCATACAATTAAAATCATTAAAAAAGATAGGTTTTTAGCTTGGCCCAATTCCTTTGTGTCAATTCGTGTACTAACTTTACATAAAATGCAATATGGCGTCCAACTATGGCGCCCCAAATTGAAAATGAGGAAAAAGTTCCTATATTGTCCCAAAAAATTATAAATTAACAAAAGAAACACCAAAATATTGTGTTAGGATAATCATAAACCCATGCTCTGAATACTAGCATATTATTTTAATTCAAATACAAGATGGCGGCAAAAATTAGCCAAAAAGGCCGACAAAAATGGGAAAATTGTAACTTAAATCGTAGTTTTGCCAGCAATAATAATTTAATATGGTAAAGAAACCAAAAGATACTGATCAAGGGCCATTGTGAAGTTAAAGCAAAACATATTTGTAATGTCTCTTGCTTTAAATCCAGATGGCGACAATATGGCCCCTGTTAAAGTTCTGTTAAATCTATGAATTGCCGTATCTGTAACATTATTCAGTTCATACCAGCAAAATTTGAAGAAAAGGGGGTAGATTAAAGTAAGGTTATATGACTTTGGTCAATTAATTCCTCATGTCTGGCATTTATGTTTTTTTTTTTTTTTTTTTAAAAGTAATTTTTGATGGCGGACAATGGTGCCCTCTTTCAATTCACCGAGCTTTTATACTATACAAGTTGGCATTATCGATAGTATCAGTACTAATCCAAATGATGTGGTTAAAGTGTCATCAAAAGTAAAAAAATGTCTTTCCCCTGCGGCATTCATACTGACATTTTGGTTTTGTTATTAAAGCTTACAAAGAATTCAAGATGATGGTCAATATAGCTCCATTCAACCCGTTCAAATATACAATATTGGCATAGATTTGTATTATATTTGAGTTATATATCATCCACAATGAATGGAAATAAAATATACTCGATACTGAAAATATGATTAAAAGGTAGACTAAAAGTATGGGATATGTCTTTGAACATTAGAAACTGCCTATTCAGGTTTTTTGTTAACATGTTACAATTATCATCTATAAGCCAATTAGGATGCCTTCAATGATTCTTTAAACCTACAAACTGTCCTAAATTTGAACATATGTAGTATATCATCCAAAAAACTAGATAGAAGTGTAAATAAGAATGATACATATGATTCTGATCATTATAAACTCCTATCCGACATTTTAATTTGTTAAACATGCTGAAAGAATGAAAGGGGCAAGCCGTTGTGGCTGCGTCCCCAAGACCTTTTCTGCAAATTATAATAAAAACTCATATCTATAATAATATATTTATCATATCATTACACAATTATTGATGAAAGTGTATATAAGTACAACAGATATGCCTTAACCATTAAAACTTACATGATGTCTTATTTGTTTTTTAGCAAGCTGAAAATTCAAGATGACAGCAAAATGGCTGCATTCAAATTATAAAAACCTACCAATACCATTATTGGTATATAAATTTATATCATCATGATAAAGTCGAACAAGGGATAAGTATGGCATTATTCCGACTACAAAGAAACTTCATATTTGTCATTTGTTTGTTTGTTGGCCATATTAAATTAAAATAGCAAAATATGGTCAAAGGAGTTTTAAAAATCTGTAAATTGCCATATATCTGACTATATTTGATGATATATTCATTCCAACATAATCAACAAATGGCCAATAAACGAACAACTAAAATTATTTGAAATATGTCTTTATTAAATTGAAATTGCTTTAAATAACAAAGGCAGCGAATATTAAGAAATGGTAATTAATAGTCAAAGAGCATAATATGCCATACTTTAATTTAAACTTTTTTTAAGAAAAAACCAAAAAAGAAAAATTAAAATTTCATTACAAATATATTGCAATTGGGGATGTTGTGTACGCAAATATCGGATGGCCATCTGAAATTTTTATAAACCAGATATGAATTCCTAATGTTCAAAAAAATATTCTTTTACTTTTGATTGACACTTTACCACACTAATCATTGGAATGGGTATAACTATACAATAAACATATATGCCAATTTGTAGGGAGGGTGGAAGCTCTTTGAAGAGGTCTCACATTGGCTTGGCCAGCTAATTTAGGCATGTTAGCAAAAAGAAATTACCAGATATGAGTATATAGGATTATATAATGGTTCAAAACCATTATAACTCTAGCTTTACCTCTACCTCCTTTATTCATCATTTTGACAGTGCATGACTAAATATAGTACAAATGATATGGCACCTCATAGATTTAAAAAGCTTGGAAGGCTACATCTTGGATTTAACGGCATATAGTGATATCTACAAAATATCTTGGCATATTCACAATGGCCTTGATCAGGTCTTGTGTTTCTTACCAATAATCAATTCGTCGTCTGGCAAAACTAATTTATTTACATTTTTTTTTTTTTTCCCATTTTTGTCGCCATTTTGGACGATTGTCCGCGCCCGCCATCTTGGATTTGAATTAGGATAACATTGCAATCGGCAGATTTTTTAATAATTTTTCATTTTGGCTGCACATATGGGACGCCAGCTTGAATTTGATGTATAGTATTACACTGTGAATTGCCACAATGAATTGACAAAGCTAAAAAGCATATATTAATGATTTCTTTATGCTTTTATCCATTTTTAGGCCGATATATGCTGTTTTTAAAAATTTTGGACCCATTTTGGCGGCCACTTGAATATCTCAAGAGCACTCACTTTTTATTTCACTGTGAAATCTGAATGTGTTTAGATCCCAAAAGGTATCCAAAAAAGTTGGTTTGGTTAAGTACTGTGGGGGGTGCCCCCCTTACATGCCCAACTTTATATGTGCATTAGTGCCAGGCTCTAATAGCAAGTAGAGAACACAATACACCATAAATCGGAAACAAGAACCTTTATGTGTATATTGATGTAAAGCTGTATAAAGATGTAGGATTGATAATAAGTATTCCTCATGACACTATATGAAACACAAGGATTGTTGGGGCGCGTCAATTAAATACAGCCTATCTTTAAAAAAACAGTATACAATCAGAAAATGACATTTTTTCATCCCAATATTCTACAAAGACCTTCAGATAAAACACATACTGCAGCAGCGGTCGTACACGATGTACGGACCAGCTGGGCAGGAAAGAACCTGCACTCTGCGGATGAGAAAAAAATATGCATCTCACGGGAGTAAGCGGCATGGATCGGTTTGCTGGAATTATGAAGAAGTTCTGCGAGGAATGAAAAACATCTCCAAAAGTGAGTAACTTGGGGCTTGAAAAGGCCATAATTATTCAGATCTATTACACTACCAGTCCTGATGAACTCATTTCAAAATTTTGGAATGTTATAAAGTTGCGATAGGGCTGTTGTATCCATATCATCATGCCGCAAACAGGAAAAACATTAACACCATAACATTCTGTAATTCTGAGAAGATGATTACAACCAGACATTGAACAAATGCAACATTTTTAAATGAGTTGTACATTGCCCAAAAGTGACACAAAAGTGATTTGAACTCACTGCAGTTAAGGTAGGATCATCGGATAAAATGGTCTTACAGAAAAATTACCATAAAATCAAAACCCCTGAATCAAGTTAGTCCAAACTTGAATATGGTAAGGACTGAACTCTCCTCCACAAATTTTTGCAGTTTCAAGACTGCGTGATTTTTGATATTTCTTTAACCATTAAAAACAAACACCAATTTTATAACTCATCAATTACTTGAGAAATAAGTGAAATAGAATGTGTAGTTTTCCACAAAATTGCCCCATTTTGGTCATTTTCTATACTGCCAAAATGAGCCCCTGTACAAAGTCTATGGGAATTTGAAAACACATTACGTGGCATATCTCTAAAATGCCTTTTTGGAAAAAATTCAAATTTGGCACACATGTTTCTTTCACCAATACCAACATTTCATGAGAATTTCAACAAGATCTGGGCACGAAGCCGTAGCCGATAATACAAAAGTTTGCCAAAAGCAAATGAGATGAAATAAACAGCATTAGAAAACATGCTTCTTAGTCTTTAAACTGATATTAGTGTAGTAATTTCTGATTTTATGTCTAAAAAGGCAATTCTCTGATTGTACCAATTTTTTTTAGACAAGCTGTAAAACCACCTCATTCCTTGTCCTCAAATGTACCAATCAAAAGTTTGGCATGGTGATAGGGGACATAGGCTGAGTATGGACTGGAAACCAAGCGCACATGAAATGCAGGTTGGACCGAGGTTCCAATCTGGGACCACAGTGGTGCGAGGTGCCAAAAGACCCAATCCGATACCAATATATTTTTTGAAGGACCATATGTAAGGAATTTTCCATATTATAATACACACTATACATGTAAGGAAGTCCTCTTGTTATACTTGCTATTCAGACAAGATATTTCATTAAAAAGGCATATACCCATGATAATAGTTCATACCGGTAGTAGGGGAGATTTTCTGATTATACTGATTCCGATCTGACTGATATCGGTACCGATACTGATGTACCAATCAGATTGGTACATCCCTATGCTATATAAAATGTGTTGGGAATTTTAAAAGCATGGGCTCTGAACAAAATATGATGCCTGTGCATACTGCACATATCACCTCATCTATATTTTGTCCAGCCGAAGTATGGAGTGATGTCATAGCTTTCTCGCAGTGATAAACATGCACATCGCAGCAAGTCGTCTGTCAGTAATCAGGTACATGGTACACTATGTAAATAGCTGCACAAAAGTGTGGACAACCCTTCATACTTTTGCCTGAATGAGTTTGTTATTGTGGCTTAAAATGAAGACCATCTTATTTTTAGGAGGAATCCTGAAGCAAGCTCGTATTGTCACAGAACATCTGAGAGAAAGAAAGCATAGATAGAATCGCTTCGGAAACAGTTCGTTGTATGGACCAAGGAAGAACCTCAGTATGACAACAGTGGCTGCAAAACACAAACACAACTCGACAAAAAGGTGTGGTTTGGTCAGTAACAAATGTGCAATCCATTCAGTGATTGAATACTGTAAATTACAGCCAGGTTTCCTCATGTAGAGCCTGCTACTGAATATCCTGGTAACCATTACTACCCGCCCAGGGCCAGTGTCTGCGGCACACCGGCACCCTATTGGGTTTTATCCCTGGCTTGAAAAGCAGAAGGGGGTTTGATGCTATCAGTCAATGCGGCGGCGTCGTCCAACACAATCTTGTGAACGCGATTAACATGAGACCCATAAGGGGTTATGGTGATGATTAACTTGGTGGTGGGATCGGACTCGCCTGCCCTTCATCTGATTAAGATTAATGGGCAGTGGCATAGCTAATTAGGTACCTAATTTGCCTAATTAATGAGTTAATTTGGGTACAATCTTGTGACGCGATAACTTAGACACATAAGGGTTAGGTGATGTAACTTTTGGTGGGTGGGGAATCTACTACCATGCCCTTCATCTGATTCGATTATTGGCATGGCAGATGCTAATTAGTACCTAAGTTGTCATAATTTATTGGTTAATTTTGGGGTATTTTTGCCCAAAAAGCTGGTGAACAAACTATCCGTGAAGATCCATAAGTCCGATTTGATGAACTTGGGTGGAGGGTGGGATTATGTACTCTTGCCGCTGATTAGGTTTAAGTGGGTTTGTCCCGGGTTTAAGGGGGGTTTGTCCGGGTTTAAGGGGGCCTGGTCCGGGTTTAAGGGGCCGTTGTTGCTTTAATGCGGGTTTCCCGGGTTTAAGGGGGTTGTCCATCTATAAGGGTGGTTGTCCAGCTTTAAGGGGTTTTGGGTTTTAAGGGGATTGTTGGGTTAAGGGGATTGTTGGTTTAAGGGTTTCCGTAAAGATTGGGGATTACAAAAGAGATATGGAATAAGGGGGGGGGAGTAGAGGCGAAGGGAGTTAAAGGGGAAGAGAAGGAAAGGACGAGGGGCAAGAAGAACCGAATCTGGGAAGTGGTAATTGGGCAAGGCGAGAAAAAATAGAAGTGACTGGGGGGTTGGACAGGAATAAAAAGATTTTGGAGGGAATGGGGATAGGGGAGAAAGGGCAGTTTTAAGGTGTGTGTTCCGGGTTTAAGGGGGGTTGCTGGGCTTAAGGGGCTTGTTGTGGTTTAAAAGGGGGTTTCCGGGTTAACACTTAACTGTGCTCAGTATCGAGATCTCGATCATACATGTGGCAGTTATATAAAATGTTGCCCTTTGTGTCATTAGAGTGTTAAGGGTTTTGTCCCGGTTTGAGGGTTTTCCTGGTTTAAGGGGGGTGTCTGGGCTTAAGGGGCTTGTTATGGTTTAAGGTGGGTTGCAAGAGTTTAATGGGGGTTGTCCAGGTTTAAGGGGGTTGTTGGGGTTTAAGGGATTTTGGTTTCAAGGGTTTTGTGGCACATAATTTTGGTTGTTCTGGGCTTAAGGGGCTTGTTGGGGCTTAAGTGTGTTGTTGTGGTTTAAGGTGGGGTTTTCGCGTGTTTTAAGGTGGGTTGTCCGTGTTAAGGGGGGTTTTCCTGGGCTTAAGGGGGCTTGTTGTGGTTTAAGGTCGTTTGCACTAGTTTAGGGGGTTTTTTGGTTAAGGGGGTTTTTTGGGTTTAAGGGGGGTTTTGGTTTAAGGGTCTTGTGGCACATAATACACGTATGCATGCGCATACGTGCGCACAGGCACGCGCATGCGGCGCATGCGCGTATGCGCTCATGGTGCGTTGCTTGCGCGCGTTGCACATGCGTCGTATGCATGCTTGGACATGGCGCGGACATGCGTACATTGTCTGGGTTTAAGGGGGGTGTCCTGGGCCTTAAGGGGCTTGTTGTGGTTTAAGGTGGGTTTTGCACGAGTTTAAGGGGGTTTGCGTTTAAGGGGGGTTTTGGTTTTTAAGGGGTTGTGGCACCTAATACACTTTGCTGCGCAACGTGCGTCACAGTGCATGCCCTATGCATTGCGCGGACTTGCACATGGGTAATGCCATTTTTAAGGAATCTGATGAGGATGGTAGCTGGTTACCCTGGTAGAATGAAAAAGAAGATCTACCTACAAGGATGACGGCTCTTTAGAGCTAATGGCGGCCATCCATCACATGCTGCCTTGCATGGTTGGCATGGCTGGTGCCCAAAGGCTAGGCCCACCGCCGAAACTGTGGATTGACGTCCAGGAAGTCATCCGGGTCCAATTATCTGTTCTCTAATAATCCTCACACAGCAGTATTGCTAGTGTGAGGTGTCCGGCCACCCCCGTTAGCGGGGACAAACTGGATTAAAACTTTGATTTAAACTAACTACTTCTTACCCTTAGACCAATTTCTTGAATACCTCCATTGAATTGGGAATTGGTCCAAATGCATCACACGGAGCCTGTTACTTCAAAGTGCGGCACTGACACATTTCGCATTTGAAGAATAGAGATTATTTTACACATCAAAATAACATACCCAAAAAGTTAGGAACATTAATGAGAGTCTAAAGACATCCAGGTAACTGGAGTTCACTTATTTTTCATTTTACCCTAACTTTAATCAACTATCAACAAGGTGTCCGTTACATGAATTCCATGACTCGTACCATTATAATTAAAACCTCAAGGTCACAGACCTGGTTCAAACAGGGTGGATGCTGTTGGAATCAACTCTGGTATGTGTTTTCGTGTGTTAAACCGCATTTCTATTGTCTCTGAATAAATGTCGCCGAGGTCATTTAATTTATAAAATCCTTCTGTTAATAATTTCAGGTGAGGTTAATAATGTATATAAAAGCTTTAAACGCTGCAAAAATTATAATTTGATAAATCCTTTGAGGACGCACTATATTTCAAAATGTGCCAATTGTTCCTTTCCAGATCTTGTGAACGGCAATATTGGGTCACGTTATCGGGTGTTCAGTATTTCATTATGCATCGAATCACTACATACGCATTCAAAGCAGGGTGAGTGTAAATAGCATGGCTGTGTTGAGCATGCGGGTAAAACTATGCAAGTCATGAGTCACTCATGCTTGAAATGCAGATTGCCTAGTAAATTTTGCTACTTGGTGTTCTGTTCCCTCATAATGGGTTGTTAAGGGTGCCCCACCCGATTACGACATATAATTTTCTGTGTTTCACAGGAAAGGCGATCACCGGTATACCTTAATTACAAAATTTCATTTGAATCTTCTTATCATATCCAAATACATTGGTTCTCAAATATGATCCAGCCAGATGTGGGTACAATGTCTGGCTGCTTCACTGAATTCTGCAAGGTCATTGTGCATTGTTGCTCTAACATTGGGCAGACCAACAGATGTTCTATTGCGTGTGTTGCTGTTCCACAATCACAGGCAGTGTCCTGATCTGATTCCAGGTAGCCCCACTTCTGCAAGGAAACCTTAGATCGGCCGATTCTGGTTCTCAATCTGTTGAGACATCACCATTCAGCCCATGTGGAGCCAGCTCCAGGTGGAAGATGCTCACCTGGTTCAATGCAATAGATGTTACTTGGTCGATAGCAAGTCTTTCTTTCCACCAGGCAACTCTCTTAAATCCCTTAGAGACTGAATGTGGTATACCATTTTAACATGAGCAATATAATAATGGCCCAAGGGTTACTGTAGAAAAAAAAATTATGGTAACCATAAATAAGCACATAATAATGCTCATAGAGTTCAGGCAACATATTTTGCTGATGAAATTAAAAAGTACATGCTTTCCAATGATTAGAAAATCTCGGGTTTAATGGGGTGAGTGGTGGGGTCAAAAGCTGAAGATTGGGTGGTATCCTTTTAACAGGTAAACATTTTAAAAATTCACTTAGCTGGTCATGTTTTTCCTGCTTTTGATACACTGAACATGAACGGGTTACCTTTAAATTCGTAAGTCATCGGTGTAGATATAGCAAAGCCATGTGCTTCTTAATAATCAATCATGGACTCGGTTAGACAGACAAAACACCAACATTTATTTGCAGAGTGAGAGATGGGACACACAGTACAGAGACCTGGACAGTTAAGATTTTGGAAAATGATGGTATAGCATTGACATGTTTTTCTCTCATTCACCATGAGGCATTGCAAGTGAAAACCCAAGTGAAAATTTGCTCATATTATTGGCTGTGGGATGTAAACAGTTCAAATTCAAAAGTTTCACTTGTAAATTTTCAGAGATGTAACTTTCCGGAAATTTCCGGATTTGGGGCCATAAATAAAAAATCTGGAAATGTTAAAAAAAAAAAAAAAAAATTCAATTTCTGAGATCATAGTGTTCATGATAAAGGTATAACTGCATAAAAAACACAAGTTTTAAGTACCAATTTATTTTGTAGAAGGGGTCTTGTACCCCAAAATCACGTAAGAAAATATGTTCCTCGGAGCTTCACCGGATGCTATATGCTAAAATTTGGCATTTAATGTTGGTTCAAATTTTGGATTTTCAGGAAATGGGACTGCTTCTCTGTTACATCTCTGAATTTTGTTGAGTTAGCTCCAAAAGACCAAATTAGACCAAGTCTCATGATAATACATTGTTAAACTGATCATCCAAAAGCAAGTAGCAAAAGTGTTACTCTATAAAATTACTAACAAACCTGCTAAATTGTTTGGTATGCTTAATTTTCAAAATTCTTAAAGGTGCATTTCGTGATTTCAGCACCTTCTGTTTTATTCATTGATCACTAGATATCCTTGAGAAAAGCTTATTCTCCAAATTTGAGCTGGTCCCAATATTGCGGTTTTGTGTTATGAGCAATTGCTCGTTTCCCACGGTCCCATATGCACTGTGTTGTAATTTCTGTACGGACAGAAAATACAAAATTGCGAATTTCTTACAGATGCGACCGAATTTGCACATAAGATTGTGCACACGTGGATTACTAAAGCTAACGGTTCAGATGATATAAAAATCTCAACATTCTTTAGGCGGGGGGACGAGGCTGTGGATCATGAAATGCCCCTTTAAACATGTGTTACCTGATTGATAAATCTCATCCCCAGCCCCCATCCACTTCACCTCATAAAAAGTGAGATTTTGATATCATGATTTTCCTTCCAATATCTAAACTGCTGGATTAATTTAGCTCAAATTTGGAATTCTGGTGTTTGTGATATGCTTTCATGCAAAGTTGAAATATTAGGCAGTCCTGGGTTTTCCCGATCACCTGGCTGAATGACCCGGCATCAACATCGACCCCACCAAGTTTTCAGTCAATACACCAGCGTTACCCCATTTTACCTCCTTTGACCTTGAACGGACCCCCGTGACATTGCTACACTAACCAATACAAAACTCGGTCTTCGTTCGGCAAGGGGCACCCGCCTACCAAGTTTCAGGAAAGTGGACCCTCGGTCTCTGAGAAAATAGACTGTCCGTCAGCTACACAGACACCGGTATTAATATATAGATGAAAAAATTGGCTCATTATCTTAATATATGAAAAATACAACTCAGTTCACTACCTCTAAGGTGTACAAATTGCCAACTATCAAAACATTTGATACCATAGGCAATACTAATGTGATATATAAATGCTACATATCATACTATTCCTACCAAATAAAGCTTGACCCGGGGAAACAGTCCCAGGTAGACATAAGTGCTCTATCAAAATAATACAATCTTGTTTGAGTCTTTGCAGGTTTTCAAATCAGCTTACATCACTCTTTTTTTTTAACTTGTACTTTCCCCTTCTAGAATTCACCTGTGCAGTGAGGCCACCTGAGGTGCAATGCGGCGGAAAGGAGTACAGCCGTCGAGTGGAAACAAATGGCTTCCCTCAGTTGAGGGCGCTAGCCAAAAAGACAGAGTGTGCACTTCAGGCCGCCAATGAGAAACTTAAGAAATCTAGGAGACAATTAGATGAACTAGAAACTTTTGTGAAAGTAAGTATTGGAATACAATGTTCCCAAAAAGAACCCTAAAAGGACTCTCATCTTTAACCTTTTATAATGAGCGTCTTCATGTGGAAACAATAATTCTTTAGCTTTTCATGAACTGAGGAAAAAAATATTTTAATCGTTTAAAATGCTTATGTTATAGCTCTAATGAAAAATCAGGCCATTTTTTTACTTTGTCCACTGACACCGGCTATGTTTTTATCGTTTCTTTCCGTAGAGGCACATTATGTAGCACTGCATTCTACTTTTCTTGTCAACCAATCATGATACCACAAATATGGTAAAAGAAGATCCATCAAGAAATTAAAGTTGTGTTACACATTCCACTGTGATTAAAGGTGATTTTTCCGATTTTTGTCTAATCACGTTCTCTACTTGTATGAGAGGCCAGACACTTGTCCACACTGACTATTAAGTATGTGGGAAACAGGACTTGTGGGTTGATGTAGACGCGAAAAACTGCATAGTGCAACGCCCTATTCTGTACTGTGCTATATTGATGGTAACCACTAAAACGGAGTTTTTGATTATATCGGAAAAAGACATGGATTTGAAAGCGAAAGTAACAGGACAATAATGAGAAAATACGGCCTTCATCTGAACTACTTCCGGTTAATCCTAAAGACGATCGGAAAAAGCACCTTTGGAAAGACACTATCATGATTTATCCAAAAGAATCAAAATTTAAATTTGACGAATAGCTTAAACTGAAGGATAATCTGTAGAATTATCATAACGGTACTTTTTCCAACTGAATAATGTACAGAAAAGGAAGAGAAAACGGCAGTGTTCAAGATTCGCAAACCTCCATTCAATTACGTGTTGTAGAAAGTGTCCGTACGGACAGAAATGACTAAAACTTCTGATTTGTCCTTATTAAGTTGCTTCTGGTCTTATCCTTTGCAGGATATTAGGATCCTGTACTTGTTACAGACATAAAAAAATCAGATTTTTGATGATTTTTGATATCTGAATAATTAGAATCACTGATCGTATTAATTTAGGCACCATTTTCTAACCCAAACATCAATCTTATTATGTGTTGAAGCCGATCTGCATTTATCACCAATTTTGTAGAATCTGTTTTTACTCAATGAATAATTAAAAAACGCACTTAAAATATAACGATCAGTCTTCAAAAATCACCCTACAATCTCATAGTACGTTCCAATTCAAGCCTGACTTAAGGCCTTTTCATTTTCTATGCCAATTAGCATTACCTCTTACGATTACCACTGTAAAATTTGGCAACCCCTGATGGCGCCACGTCAGGGCCAATGATCTAGAACACTGACTTCTCATTTGCTACGCTCATAGCAAGTTGGGTGCTCTTATGTGCTTGAGAAGTTGCAATTTTCAGCGGATTTTTAGCTTTTACTCACCATCTACCCTATACGTGTGCTACGCAAGTTTTCTGACCAATTTGGTTCTGGTGCTGCTTCAGCCCATCCAAATTGCTTGTGCAAAACTGCTGTGCCGTTTAGGTGAGTCAGTGTTGTGTACTTTCCGCAAAAAGATGGCGGCTAGTTCACACGTGTATTACAAGTGTCTGCATCGGGCAGAACCTTCGAGTAATTCCAACATTAATCTAGCGCTTGAGTTGGGGAGCTTAGTGGTGCATAGATGTTCCTGAGTAGTTATCTCGCGTTTTCATCGGCTTACTTGCTGTTGTTTTCCTGGTCATCCTTTCACCCACTATTCTAACGGTAACTGGGGTACGATCCGGACGCCATAAAGGTAGTCGGCCATCTGGGCTGAAGCGTTCATAACTCGGCCGTTCTGCATCGGAAATTCATGGTCGCCATTGTTTCATTGCACCGGGGCGGGTTGTGTTTGAGCCCCCCACCGTTGCCCCCGTGGACTTACGGGTCTACGGGTCAGTTTATGGTCTTCCCGTCACCGGGGGCCCACTCGTTATTACGGCGGGGCCTTACCGTTCACGGGAATACTTAGAATGGTGACTCTTTTTTTCAGCGGACAATTTTGGATTTTTTTACCGGTGGAATTTTACCGCGTAGACTCATTTGGTTCCGAAATAAGCATCGGCGGTGCGATACGGCAGTTTTATGTTCCATATGTCCACTGACCCAAAACCTGGAAGTACGTGCTCTTCTATGGGAGTTAGGACCAACCGCGTTTTCTTCCGGTTTTCCACGTTTGCGGGGGCTCCACTTTACCGTTGTCACGGCCGAGCCTTACCGTTATGGGGGATTGTCGGCTGGGACACTTTTCCGGCGGCCATTTTGAATTTTTGCCGACCGATATTTTACCCGCTTAACCTTATTTGGTTTCGAACTAAAAAATTGGCGGTCTCGATAAACAAATTTCATCCATATTTCAAAATACCCCGAAACCGGAAGTACGTGCTCTTTTCTATGGGAGTTAGGCTCCAGAGGGATTTTTTCGCGTTTGAGCGGGCTATACCGGTTCAACTCGGTAGTTTTGGGCTAGGATGGAATCAATTGTAGGCTAGGCTAATTGTGCTTAAGAGAGATCTCCCGGTTATGGTTCTTTAAAGTTCCTAACCGTCTTGAAGTTCTCTATTTTTTGTCTTCATCCAGATAAGACATGAGATTTCGACTCAGAGACCGAGAAGAAGCCCAGCAACCCAGTGTAGCCGGTAGCAGCCAGGATAGCAGCCGTTCAAGACCGCCGCATCTGGGCCGAGGTTTGATCCTAACGCTCAGACCGCCGCCGAGATACCGCAGAGCCGCTTCCGGAGCCGTGGCAGAAGTCGGGATCACCGCAAGAGCCGTTCCGGTAGCCGAGTGGGATACCGCAAGAGCCGTTCCGGACGCCGTTTCTGTTGGAAGCCGTTCCTGGGATCACCGAAAGAGCCGTTCCGGAAGCGTGGCCGCAGTCTCGGGATCACCGCCAAGAGCGGTTCCGGGAGCCGGGAGCCGCGCCGGGATCACAGCAAGAGCGTTTCGGAAGCAGTTGGCAGCCGTCGGGATCACCGCAAGAGCCGTTCCGGGAGACGGAGCCGCCGCCGGGATCACCGCAAAGAGCCGTTCCGGAACGCCGTGGCAGCCCTCGGGATCACCGCAAAGAGCCGTTCTGGGAGACGGCACCGCGAAGGGGGATTCACCACAAAGAGCCGTTTCGGGGGGACCGTGACCGGCCGTCGGGATCACCGCAAGAGCCCGTTCCGGTAAGCCCGTAATCGCGAGCCGAACCGCCGCCAGGCTCACCGCAGGATCACACGCCGAGCTTACCACTCTCCACCGCAGGATATTGGTCTCCCAGTCAGGATTTGGAATCACGCAAGCGCCGGGGATACAGCAGGAGCCGGGATCACCGCAAGCACCGGGAACACCGCAAGCGCCGGCATCACCGAAGCACCGGAATCACCGCAAGAACCGGAATCACCGCAAGCGCCGGGGACACCGCAAGCGCCGGGAATAACCGCAAGCGCGAGATCACCGCAAGGCACTTGATCCGCAAGCGCCGGATCACCGCAAGCTCCGGGATATCCGGCAAGACGACGGTGATCCCGCAAGCGCCGGGATCACGCAAGCTCCGAGATCACAGCAAGCGCCGGGATCACCCGCAAGCGCCGGGATCACGCGAGCGCGGGATCACCGCGAGCGGCCGAGATCACCGCAGTGCCGGGATCACCGCAGCCGCAGGAATCACCGCAAGCGCCGGCATCGCCGCAAGTACCGGGATCGCCATAAGCGACGGGGGGACGCCGAAGCGCCGGGATCACCGCAAAGCCGGGTCACCGAAGTGCGTTCGCGCAGCACGATCACCAATTGGATCTACGCAGCTGCCGTTCTCGGAGCTGTGGTAACAGCAGCTACCGTCCGGATTACCGGCGGAGCCGCTCCTTGGAGCCGTGGCCGCCGCAGCCCCAAGGATATTTACGACTGCCGCAAAGGAACGGACGGGATAGCCCGAGAGACCACCGCCCGGCGTAAATCACCCGGCGACCCAAGCCGCGGACTGCCGGGACCCAGCCGTGTCGCCGGGGGACAGGCCCGATCGCCGGGGCGACCGCGACCGGCGGATAAGCCGGACTTCAGGGCAGCCACCGGACCCAACGGCAACCAGCGAGGACGCAGTTAGTCCACACAGCGCCGTCCGCATGGGACGATCTTCTGGGTCCAGGCAAGATTCCTGAACCGCCAAGTTTTACCCGACGAGTGGGTCGTGCATGGACGGACATCGGGGACAGGAATTCTTGAGGCGTTCAACCATAACTCACGCACGCTCCCTCATCGGACACGTAACTTAAACGATCAAGCCACAGAGGAACCTCAAGAGGATCATCAAGGCCGGCGTCTCAGGAGGGTTGGGGTAGAAAGGATCCTCCACCTGAAGAAGATCCGACAACTAGGGCAAGTCGTTCACAGTGATACCAGAGCACTTAGGGGCGGCCTCTTCCTTTTTAGCAGTGTGATAGAGCGGGGCACACCGATCCAGTGGCATGAACTTCACAGAGATTGACGAGCTGGGAGAGGCTAGTGCAGGGGTAAAAAGCCAGAGAAGCGGCGGCGTACGTACCATCTTATCTCCCTCAGGAGCTCTGCGACCTGTCACCGGAAGAACCAACCGGAACGGAACGTCCTTCCGGGCCCCCCCCACAATGGGACCAGAAAGGGGACGCCGAGTTGGGCGGCCTGGAAACCGTGGCCTGGGATTGGTATGCGACTATTGAATGCATCTTGCCTCAACTTCGCCCACCTGATGAACGAATGTCTACACCCTGTCAGGTTTGCGATGAGTGCAGGGGACAGAACGTTCACATTATATACACTCCGGGCCTAGCGGCCTGCAAGGGGGAAACCGCTAAGGGCTATCGCAGTAACTCGCCTAATTGGCAGAAAGTGAGTGCCCGCCTACGCCCTCAACTCCTGAGCCCGCGGCAGTTCCTGGAAAGGAATACAGAACCTGACCTCTTCGGGGGACCTACACGAGGAGGATGTCGCTAACCAGAAGGCCTAGGGCCTGCGAACGCCAGAAGGAGAAGAAGGCGGCGCCGGACTAGCAAGGGACCCCTCCAGCAGCAGCAGCAAGCAGCAGACTTTTCGTATGTCAGGACTCCAATCAGAAGACAGAACCAGCCGTCAAGAAAAAACACACAAGGTCAATCTCACCGGAGGGAGCAAGGATACCGACACAAGGGCAGCGACGGCGGGGATGCAACAAGGGAGATCGATCAGGGGGGTTGGGGGGTCACGATGTGCTTCCTCCCCCCAGAAGAGGAGGTGACTATCCCCAGACCTCAGAACTACCCTGCGGTGGGGGGGGGGAGGGATACTCATACACCGTTGGAGGACGAGTGGACTTCGAACTAATGGGTTCTGCGCACACTAAAGATGGTGATCCCCAAGGACGAAAACAGAAGGTAAGCCCTTCCAAGAGGCCGAACAACTGCTTCAGAAGGCGGCGATCTTTCAGGTACAGTCCCGGCTTTTCGTAAGCATTCACCTCAGCGCTGTCTCTCCATGCAAGGAAAGCCGACGAGTGGCGCCCAATCCTCAACACGAAAGCGCTCAGCCAGTTATTCAATCACGCCTCTTCAAGATGGGGAGCCTATCAGCAGCTCTCAAGGGATACTCAGGGCCGGGGGAGCATCCACTCTTGACTTAAAGGGTGCTTACTTCCACTCTACGATACATCTGTCACACAGGAAAGTGGCTTCGGTTATATATCGATTCCGTGTTCTATTCAGTTCCAGTGCCTCCCGTTATGGATTACCGACAGTGTCCCGCACATTCACCAGGGATAGTGAATGAAGATCTGTAGCAGGAGTTCCTCGGGCGGAGAAAGAAGCATTCGCATTCGCTTAATTGGACGACTGGCTACTGGCATCGCATTCCCAGGGACAACTTCAACACTCCTTCGCGGAGCTTTGACTTTTAAAGGGCGACACTGATCTTCAAGCGGGGAATGGCGTGTCCGACCGCCGACCGAGAGCATCGTCATATTATACGACGCTGTGCGCCGGGATCCTCATAAAACTCAATTGACTACTGGGCTTCACAGCCATGCAGTATGACAAAGGTGGTATCACGCCGCAGAATTCGCATGCAAGTAGTATAGCTGCTCGTCTATCGCGTTTCAATATTCGCCGAGACCAGATGTCCAAGAGTATTCCAGAGGTCCCACACGTCAGAAGAACGCGGATAGCGTGGTGGTCTCAGCTGGATAATCTCCGCCGGGAAAATACTACATCAAGACCATCACCTTTCATTCCCAGGACGGATGCATCTAGAGCGGGTGGGGAAACCCCCGAGGAGACACCGCCTCTCGGGGACTCGGACAAGGAGAGTGACCAAGAATCAAATTATAACGTTGGAGCTGTGGGGGTTTATCTGGCGCCGGGGCTGACTCTCCATCTGGTCAAGGGAGATCACGTTCACTGAACGGGTGCGATAACATGCCGGTCGTCTCCTACTAACAAGCAGGGAGGGATCCGGGAGTCGCATCATTTGCCTACCGACAATCCTGGAGTGGTGTCTCAGTCATCAGGACCACCTGACGCCCTCCTCTTCCCGGGGTATGTAGACAACACATTGGCAGATGCCCTGTCAAGGAAGACAGCCGGGAAGGCAGGACTTCGAGTGTCCGGGTCGTCGCGTGGAGTGCACCTTATCCCAATATGCAGAATGGCTTCTACGGATGGTGATAACCCCCACGTGAACAATGTCGCAAGACCGCCCTCAACGCACGCTCCCGGAACATTTTTGCTCGTGGACCAAGGCTCCAACCAAGGTATCGTTCCCCCGTCATCGGGGGCCCCACTACCGTTATTACGGCCGGGCCTTTACCGTTCACGGGGATACTTAAAAATGGATATTGGTCCTCCCGTCATCGGGGGCCCCCACTAACGTTCTTACGGCAGGGCATTACCGTTCACAGGAATACTTACATTTGATAATACTTTCATACAGCGGCAATCACCCAAGAGCCCTCTGACTGGAGAGCAAGGAGACCTACAACAAGGAGGTTTTAACTCAGGGACATGTCAAGCAACCGGTAAGAGTGCCGGAATCGCCAATGGACCTCGCGCGAAGCACTCTCTCAGCCATCAATCTGGGATTGGGCGAGGGCGTCACCGGAAACACAACGGTCTAGCTCGCCAGGCTTCATGATCGAATTCAAGGGAACGCTGAATCAACGGCCGGCCGACGATCTCTAGTACCAGTTGGAACTGCATCAGTACTCAGCATCTCTCAGTCCTCCTTAGGGAGCCTCTTCTCATGCGTCCTTAGCGGACCACCACCAAGAGACTATATTCCTGGTCGCAGCAGCATAAGGCAGAGCCGAGTACGGCACCCTTGATTGCCTATAGCAGAGAATCATTTCACCTTCACAGGGAACGCCGCTAGTCTTCTTCCACGATCAGGCTTACCTGGCCAAGAATCAATCTCACAGCTTCACTCCACAGCCAATCATCCTACCAGATCTCCGACAAGCTTCAAGGTCAGTCGATATTTTTTGAAGCATGACTCTGGTGGTCCAGTTTAGAGTCTGGAAGTTTAAGTTTTACCTCAGCAAGACTCAACCCTATAGGGGGGGCTCACGACCAACTCTTCTCACAACTACCAAAGGCCGTTCGCCGGCCTCCAAGACGACATTAGCCAGAGGAGAGTTGGCAGTCATAAAGGAGGAGCTGTAGTACGGGGGTTCGTCTTGCGGAAGCACATAGGATCTCACGACGTAAGATCTCAGGCGGGTGCTTGGGCCTCCTACCGGGAGCTTCTATACAAGATATCAGGGACGCCTGGGATGGGCTGTTCTTTCTACATTACAACAGTTATCTCCGAGAGTCCTAGTAAACGCGGTAGACGGCAGACTAGGATCCGTCTCCAGCTCCTCGTCATCACAGCCAACCTCACATCTTCCAGTCGACACAGATCCCAGGTAGCATTTACCCACTGGAAGTCGGTAAGTGCATCTATTATATGCTTTGTTCAACCTTCTCCCCCACGGCGAGATCATATCACCCTAGCTCCGCTTGCCTTATGGCACGAGCACTCTGATATCGGGGTTGACTCTCCAGTTGCAATCTGTGGCATTAATCAGGCTTGAATGGGAACGGACTAGGAGATGTAGGTGATCCCTCTCACCCCCGGGGAGAGTCTATCACCATAATCTCCGATATTAACATTCAAGCATGACGCTACCCACCCCCTGTGCCGTTGGCGCTGCCGCGCCAGGAAGGGGCTCACGGTGTTCGCTCTCCCGCCCGTGGAGACAACCCGGTGGAAGAGCTACCAAAAAAATGATCCAGAAGTCAGTGGTGCTAGATCATGGCCCTGAAGTGTGCACATCAGGGGTTGCCAAATTTTACGTGGGATATCGTAGGGATATTGCTAAATTGGGCGTAGAAAAGAAAAGCATTAAGTCAGGTTTGAATTGGAAGTATACAGAGATTATGGTGAATGACTCTCACCCGGGGGAGAGGGGAATATGTTAAGTCCTCTTTAAAGCGAGCGCGCAGCGAAGCTCTAACCGTATTGAAAGCTATTGAAAAACTATAGTCTGACAGGTTTAAAATATACCGACCCTCATTTGATCCCCCTTTTCATCTTCCCCATTAACTCCTACGGAGATAAAAAATCGACGGGAACTGTCAAAAATATCGTAATTTAATTTATGAGTTCGTATTCAACAAGGCATTTTTTTAATTATCCATTCTGTGGATATTTTTTTTCTCGCAAATTTATTTTTAGTACTTGTTTTCTAACATTAAACTATGCTAATGTTGTGCTGATATTTTAAAAAAATAATGCCTTGGATTGAAAGAGACACTGGACAAAAAACACACCAAATTTGAAAATAGTGCGCCCTCAAGATTTTCAAAATCGATATTTTGCATGGTTGTCAGGCTTGTATATACAAAGCCCTCACCCACGAAATGATTAAGACCAAACGCAACCTAATAAGGACAGAATCGGAGATTTTAGTCATTACTGTCCGAACGGACACTTACTACAACACGTAATTGAATGGAGAATCGTATCTTGGTACACTGCCGTTTTCTTCCTTTTCTATCAATTCTACAGCTGGAAAAGGTAACTTATGAGAATTCTACTGAGACTTATCCTTCACTTAGAAGCTATTCCTGCAAATTTCAAATATTTTTCAAATCACTGATAGTGTCTTTAACCAGGGGGCCGGACACGATCTGCTGGATTTGGGCATTTGTGATTTCCAAACGGTAATTTATGGAATTCTTGCGTGCATTTTGGCAATATAACAGAATGAAAGTCAGGGCCTGATGAAAGTGTATCTGAGCGCTCGCTTCTAAGGTTCTACCTGCATCATATTATATCGATGATATAAGTCCATACTTGCTATCAGAAACATTTGACTGTTCACAAAATCCAACAGTCCTTATAAGGACTACAATATATTCCAAAAAAGAGACTGACACAAAGCAAGAAGCACAGAACCACAACATTAAAACAAGTCAAACCCAACACTAGTCAAACACTGCGTCATCCCTGAAGGGGTATTTTCTCTCTCCCTGCCCTCAACAACACTTAACCCCTGAGGTATACCACTTTATTACAGAATCTCTAATGGGCTCATTACATGATATAGCAAGGTATAACCTCTGAGTAACCAATCAAAATAGACCTTTAATATATCTGTACAAACCTTTAGTGAGTTTTTCTTACTATATCTCTGATATGCTAAAATTTTCATTTAACTCAGTGTATAACCAATCGGATTGGCCAGTAGATCTCAGGGGGTTAAGATGATTCAATAATAAGCATCCAACTCAAATCACCAACTTTTCCTTTGAAAAATTAACAACTTGGAAACATTTTATATAACATATCAGTGCTTTCTGAGTGGATAGAAACATTCCTTATATTTGATTAGTATGCACAGAGCAGTGTTAATGACCCATAGTGAAATAGATCTAAAAATCTGCCCTTGGACAAAGTAAAAAGACATAACTTTCTATAAATAGCTATAACTCAGCCATTTTAAAACCAATTGCAATTTTTTTTTAGTTATGGAAAACAAATGATTTAGTGCTTATGTAGATTTATGTAGATTTAATTTATATAAATTTAAATAAAGAGGTAAAAAATGGTGTTTTTAGGTGTTTTGGGGTTCTTTTTTGGGGGGAACCTTTTAGCTATAATTTTAACTAGATTATGAGTCTTAGTCATATCTTACGCACTGTAGTAAGTATTTACAATAAAAACAAAAACTATTTTACTATCAGAATTGTTTTACTGCAATTTGAAAAATCACAATGATACCAATTTCAAATGCAGAAATTGGTGGCACCATAACTGATTTTTTTAGTGGATAAGGTTTGGTTTCCCATTAATAATCTTCACCAGGCACTGAAATAGAGCATAATGTCCCCAAACTCATATTATAATTATTACAACAAAACATGAATGACATTTTGGAAAACTTGAGTCAATATTATGCCGCCATTATCGATTCTATTAGCTCCTAGCCTGCAACCCTCCCCAGTGGTGTAGGCATGGTGTTGGAAGAAGTCCACACTTTGGGTTCTGGAGTCAAGAAGACCCTCCCTGAGTCTGAGGGATGTCACTCAGGACACCAGCTGAGAACTCTCCACTTATTAAGTGCAGTGGTCTTAAATATCCTATATTGACTCCAAGATTTTCCATGTGAGTGTCAAAATAGTGAAATGGTTGCTTCTTGAACAGGATGGATGGGTATTTACAACTTATGCTCAATATGCTTCAGGAATAAGTCATATGGGATTGTCAGGCTAATTAGGGGGCAAAGGTCATATAGAGGTAATTTGAGGGTTTTTTGAAGTGCTTAAAATGTTCTTTTGCAAAATTGAATGAATATTAACCAGAGATTCAACATGGTTTCCATGTACATGCAATGTATGGTAAAATCTTGAAGCACTTCTGAGTTACTGTGCCAATGATGTTTTTATTTCACAAATCTGTTTTTGTTGCTGTTGTTTGAAATTATAGGGATGAAAATAATGTTAAAATTTGTAAATTGGTTTAGAGTTTGGCTGATGAATTGCTACGTCAAGTCCAAGATTCACGACTCTTATTAAGACAATCCCAGCTACCAAGAAAAGAGGATCTCCAAGGATCTATGAACAGCCGTGCCCAGTCTATAGCATCTGATATCCTCAACATGAGTGCCTCAGATCTTGAGGAATTCCTAGCAGATGATGTGGATGAGAAAAAGCTTGAAAGGGTAGGCAGGTTTTTGTGGGCCACCAACATAGCTGGCAAGACCACTTAGCAATCTGTTGTGCGTGTGCATGTACATTTATGTGTGGATGTGTGTACATGTATATGTGTGTGTGTATGTGTCACTAAAATGTTAATTTTTTTTAAAAATTGACCTCAATTGAAAAGTTGAAGTTCAATTGGAACCAAACTTGTGTCATAGGTGTACCATGGGATTCATCATATGATGATGAGGTCAAAGGTTACATACCAGGGTCAAAGGTCATGTGAGATCAAGTTGAAAAATAAACTAAAAAACGTAAAATTGACCTCCATTGAAAATTTGAAGTTCTAACTTGAGTCATAGGTGCAACATGGGATCCATCATTTGTTGATGAGGTCAAAGGTCATGTGGCAAGCTCAAAGGTCATGTGAGGTCAAGTTGTAAGATAGGCTGGGCGGCCCACAGCTTATATTGTTTGAAAGCTGAGAACTGCAATATTCTAGTTAAAATTACTTTGACTTTCATGGTACTTGTATGGTAATATATTTAGCCAAATTAAAATATCAGAACTAATGTTTTTCTTTTACTAATTTGCTTATGTTTCCCATTTCTTTTTCCTTTTTAACCCTCTCATTCTTTTCTGTTTGACATTCCTCTTTTATTCTCCATTTTTGTGTCTTCTCATTACAAATTTTAATTAAAATGGCTTCCTCCCCCAACTTGGCTAAAAAAGGATGAGATTTTTATGTCCTCTGAACCATTGAGGTGTTATTGCAAGTGAGTTTGATCTTACATACTGATCTGATCATCACTGGAAGAAATGTTGTAATTTGTTCTCTTGTCCATAACAGAGAAATATGACGATGTATTAAACTACATGGCACTTTGGCACAAACATTTGCTCATATCCCAACAAAAATCCACCATTAGATTCCACTGAAATTAAGGAAATGACCTTTTTCAGACATAAAGCATGAACAATGTAAGAACCATGAGTCAAATCACAAAAAACCATCTTTAAAGAGAGACAAGAGATAGTTAGAAGAAGCGCCCCCAATTTTTTTTTAACCTTGTTTTTTTTGTATATTTTGAATGATTTTTCAAGTATTTAGATCCCGGCTTCAAGTGAATAAGCTGATTACACTGTCATTATGTACACGGTCTCCATTATCTTCAGTTTCTTCATTGTAGTTACCACGCAGTGCCCACCGAGTAGACATTGATTACCTACACACTAGACTACACTCGCCAGCCCGATTTCCATTATTGTGTCCCTAGACGGATAGTGTACACACATCGGCTGTCTGCACTGTCGCGAAGTAGCTTCGTGGTTACACCGGTCTCATCACGCGTGTTATTTTCCATGGTCAATTTTGTTTTTTTTCGCTATTTTTAGCAAATATTTACATTTTTAATGAAAATTGATGGTATATGGGGGTTTGACGATGCCCGTTCCAAATTTCTTGATGAATTATCCTTAAAAAAGATCTAAACATGCTAAACAAGACCAGTTGTAATAGAGACCTGCTCAATTCGACCCCTACAAAATGGTTTGTGTACTGTGAGGTAAATACCGTAGGTGCTGCAATGTCCTACGCCGTTACTGGTCTCACAATGTTCACCTTCTCCTCCACCTAGTCATCGTACTAACAATGGTAGCAATTAGGGTAGGTACTCTACAGTAGACACATCACTGTATATACTACTAACTGTGACTTTAGAAGCCTATCTTGCAGCTACTGCACCAGCAACTAGCCCACCCAGCGTGTACTGTGTAGTAGCTGTCACGGTGGTAAGATCCGGTGGTAGCTAGCCGTAGAGAGCTACAGGCGAGTAAGAAAATGGCTGTGTAATAAGATCGTTGACGCAAAGGGATACATTTGCCCGTCCAGTCACCATGGGATTAACACGCTAGTGAGTTTGTTATGTTGAAAAAGCCTCACCAAAGACTTTGTGTGATTTGGTAAAAGAAAGGGTTTACTTTTTGTAAATTGATTGCTTTTTTAGTGTTCATCCACGCACTATAGAGGCATTATATTGACACAACTAAGTTATAAGTGACATGTTCCTTTGTAATATGTGTGTTACGCGGGCTCTGTTGTCGGTTTTTTCCCATGATGCATCGGGAAAACTTAGGCCTCTCCAAGGCAACCTTTGACTTGCCCGAAATTTGCAATTGCGGGAATTACCAGCAATTATATCAGATTTGAATGTATTATCGCAATTTGAGATATCCAATGTTAATGTTCTCGTTCAATTGCAATAGGAGAAACACGAGAAAGAAAAGATGAAAAACAAGACAGATGGAGGCAAGGGATTGGATGTTCTACTCACGCCAAGGTAACAGCACCATTCATGCACATAACAAATTGTTGTATGAGTGTCAACGGAAGTTGTAAGTTTAACAAGTCTGCCATTTGTCAGAATTCCCATCAAGCATACCATTATGCCAGTCTTGATACCTCCAGTCCTGAAGAACCCTTTCAAAAGCACCTGATTCAAGGAACAAACATGAGAAACAGACTCGCGCTGCCGAGGAGGTGTGGTGATCCCCCTATAGCAACATTATACGGTGGAGTCTGGCCCAATTGTTTTGAAAGAGAGATGGTTCATGACGTTCCTGTGTAAACACAGGGTGCGCAGGGGCGGGGGGGGGTGGCAAGGGGGCAGCTCCCCCATGGCGAATTGAAAATGCAGGAAAAAACAAGGGTTTTAAACAATAAATTGTGTAAAAATTGGGGTCTTTTTTAACCTATATCAGTTAATCATGTAATGTTTTGCTCCCCCCCCCCCCATGATGTTTGGCCCCTCCTATGATTTTACTCTGGCACCGCCCCTGGTGTACACAGGTTCAATCCCTTTTACATGCAGCAGCACAGCTGTATCACATGGCACCTATTGCACTCATTACCTTCTTGCACTCATTACCTTCTTACACTCGATGACAAATGATATTGCCGGTGGTTCATAGCAACATTGGATCATAAATCCCCTCTTGTAAAGATCACTTCTCTAAAATATCAGGGGCAGATTTTCCTTAAGCTATGGCCAAAATTTGCTCAAATGTTGGAAATTTTTAGGAAAAAATTGCAATTTTGTGTTAAACTATGCAAACATTGGTATAGATAAAGTCTTACTTACAGATGCCCCCACCCCACACCTCGGATTGCACTACTCTATACATCATACATACATGTAGCGTTTCAGTTCTTTTCTTGTTCAAATAATGAAATAAACTTCAAAATCTGGGAAATATACTGTAGGCCCACGACTACAGGTTAAGTACACTTAACCTTTCCAATTCATAATTCCTTGCTTGAAAGAACAGTTGTCACCTCTGCGTTGGCCCGGGTCCCGTTAGCCTTAGTAGGGATAGTTTGGCGTCATTGACAGACAGAATTTCATGGACTTAATAAATTCAGAATGAGTTACAACTGGGTACACTTGGAGCCATAATTCTAAGCCTCTGTAAGGCAAAATATGTTTCCAAACCTGCCAAAAAATATTTCTTCTTAAATGCAGCTTCACCCGATGCATTCAAATTGTGTTATTTGTGGGAAAACCAAATTCACAATATTGCATGGCTATTACTATTAGTATTGTGACCGAAAACCCAACTTGTTTACATTAAAATAAGGACGTTTCACCCAAAGGCACGTAGAAATCAGGAAATCTTACGAACCGTATTTGGAAACTGATAAGCACAATTAGTAGTATAAAAAAAAGTTGGTAGGTGGCTATCACGACCACAAAATATCCACTGGACCAGATTAATTCTGAACATTTGTAATTATGGGGTCCAAGAGACTTCAAGTTAAAAAACTAAGTGGGAACCTTGTTGGCCGAAGGCAAAATACCAGTACACTCAACTCCACATCAAGCAATAATACCTTTTTTCTGCCCTCAATCTTCCATGCAGGCCCATCAGCCCAGATCTCTTGAGTTGTTTCAGGAAAGAGCTAACGGAGAAGGACAACATTCTAAAACAGTGGGATGGGTGACACCGAACGATGAGTAAGCAACTGCTTATTGTCTTACCTCAGTTGTCTTCAGGGTACAAGCTTCCAGGACTTTGCTGATTATAGACGTTTTGCTAAGTAAGATTCTTCCCTGTACAAAAAAGTCCTTAAGTAATTATCATTTTCAGGCAAGGTGAAGCAGTTTTGGCAATCTGTCAGTGCTCGCATTCATAGCAGTAGTGTCTTATTCATGTCAGGGAAGTACAAAGAAAATCAGCTGGTAAGAGATAACTAAGGGTTGACTAATAGAAGGTTCCAACCAAAAATTGCTAACTAGAAGTTTGGGACTTTTTGTTGGTAACGGTATGGCGCTCCATTGAGATGTGGTCAAGTGAAAAATTGAGGTATCTAAAATGGGAATTGGAATTGAGTTTTAGACCTTTGAGTTTAGACCTTTAGGAATATATGCGTGAAAAACAGATATGCTAAAAGAAATGCAATCGAAGTTTGGACGTTCTGTTGGTAACTGTATGGGCGCAATTGAGATGTGGTCAAGTGAAAACTCTGCGTTATCTACAATGGGAAGTGGAATTGAGTTGACCTTGTAGAATATATGGGTGAACCATATTGGGGGGTACCGGGTGGTACCAAAATTCAAAATGGTCAAAAAGTGCATGAGATGAGTGAGTTAAGGTATTCTGTTAATCAAACCCTCGGAACTCTGTGATTCTGATGATCTGTCTGCAATGTTTCAGTGAACTGTTGCACACTTGGATGATAATGGTGGATCTTTAAATATCAGGATATGACAAACACAGTAGGAACTCTGTTACACACATCAACCCACCACATTGATTTTTCTCCCCTGGCTGAAAGCATAAGGGGGATATTGCGAGGGCTTGTGAATGTCCATTGTATTTGTGTGTGTGTTCCGTTTGGTAAGGTTTTTGTTTTTTTGCGTCTCCTTCGAAAAGTTTAGTCCGAAATAGGTGTCACCCCAATGTTGCGGTTTAAGAAAATTACAAATTCAAATCAGTGGTGGTGCACACGATTAGGTTTTTTTCCCCCATCACTTTCATAGTAGAAATAATTTTTTAAAAGGATGGTATGTGGTTGGTACAGCTTTTTTATTGCCAATGGCAGTTTATAGTGGAAGTTATTCATAGGACATGATTTTAAATTACTTAAATAGGAGTTATCCGATGGATATATGTGACCCCCAAACCATTGCCAAAACCAGGAAAAGAAGAAGAAAAGAGTGGAGACTAGTCGAACAGCAGGAGGCAGTCACGCTTTTTGTGCCTGCAAAGGTTTAATGATTTCTTACACGCAATTCCCAAGCTATCTGTCAGTGCAAATCTTGCGAAAAGTTTTCCGAACGGGAAAGTAAATTTAAAAAACCATTTAAAAGTGGACATGGTTTACAAAAGATTAGAGTGCTTAATGAGTCAAGAAATAAATCGGTAGTTTTTTCTTTGAGTAGCCTTATCAGAAAATTTATATTCCGTAAATAATTTATGTGATAACAGTTGTTTTAAAGCTGTATTTAAATTTAATTATGTAGCCATAGGCCCAAAAAAACTTGGACCTGACCGTTTCCGACAGATTTCGGCAAAAACGAACGTTGGCAAACTGGTGATAAGATATGTGGCTTCCTAGTGACCAAACATAATTGGTGTCCAACGCTTTCTCGTTGAACCAAAATGATGTAAAAACTATACAAAATTTATTATTTAATTCGCGGCTTTTACGGAGATCAAGTTTTATTGTATTTCCATATACCACGAGTCAATCCGAGGTAGGACGAGCTGGGAAATACACACACGATTGGTTCCAAAACCTTGCCTATAACAATGGCAATATGATTGATAACGTAGCAATCACACAGAGAAATTGGGCCTAAACATTTGAATTATATTTTTTGTGTTATTTTCGTGGATTTGACCGTTTTGTATGTTCCTGCAATTTAATTTTGATGGATTGCGGAAGAAAGAAAATGCTTGTAAATTTTGAAAACTGAAAAAATCAGAGCTGTCCGTTTCCAATAGCATTATTTGTGACAGGTTTTTAGCCCGACTTTGCATCTAAAATCTGTATCATTTGATTTGTTTTAAAAATGACAATTTCACATTTAATATCAACCATCACCGACATTATCATGCTACAGAGTGGTCCAAAAAAAGGTTTACACTTTTTCGTTTGCAAATTTCTAAAAAGTGGGTAGGAATATTAAAATAGTTTAAAGATATTTATTAACTACAATATCTTGTTGGAACCTGGTGAAAACGGTGTTGAAAACAAAGCTGAAGTGACAAAATGGCCACCATCTAGAGAAAAAAGGTCAAAAACCACTTTGCACACACGTAAGTCTATGGCACTGTGTTGGCAGTCACTTATCCATGATTGATACCCACATTGAACAACGCACCCCGTCATGGAACTTAGTATTTATTAATAACCACAACGGTAAGAATTAAGGCATCCCAAATTATTTCAAGTTTCTCTTATAAATTTAAAAATAAAATGGCTGCAATATTTCTTCTTAATGATCTTGTCCCAAACCATGCAAACATTGAAAATATACAAGTCTTGATCAGTATTGACAAGAAAAACGTGCAGATCTCATTCAATTTAAAATTTCCCCAAATTAAAATCGACTTAATTATTATGTAAATGGACATTTCAAGTCCAGTTTCAGGGTTGAGATATTCTTTTATTATTTTCGAACGGTTAAACACTCCGCACAAACTCAAGGGTGGTCAAAAGTTTGTTACGTGAGTAGGCATACAGTTCACGCAATGGTATTGATCTGTTAATTATCACGATTGGCCCCATAGACTTACGTGTGTGCAAAGTGGGTTTTTTACCATTTTTTCTCTACACGGTCGCCATTTGGTTATTGAAGCTTTGTTTTTCAACGCCGTTTTCACACGCTAGGTGTTCTAACAAGATATTGGTAGTTAATAAATCTTCAAAAATCTGTGATATGTCCACCCACTTTTGGGAAAAATTTGCAGACATAAAAGTGTAAACCTTTTTTTTGTCCACACTGTAGTTTTGACCTATATCTTCCCAATTACTCCTATTTCAAACAATTTTAAAGATGATACACCACAAAAATCCAACCAAAATGTACCTTGATCAAAATCTATTTTACCTTTTTTCATAGTGGTCATTCGAATCAGTTGAGTTGCTGAAAGAAATAGCATATTTTGTGACCTGCCCTTTGACTGTGCCTTATGCCTCATTTGATCAGGCCAGTCAGAATATTCCCATATCCCAGTCATTCATCTTAACAATATAAAAGCAATTATGACTTTAGTTGCCTTTATATACACTAATCCCCCTAGCCAAGTGAAGGATTTTATGTCTGACAAAAATCTGTACGTCCCACATACTTTTGCATCTCTGGAGGTATTCTTTACTTGAAGTTAACAAAAGACTGGAATGCTAACATTATGCATGCTTCATGTAGACAGTTGCCTGCCCACTTTGGTTGGGTGAATTTAATTAGTGAGGCATAACAAATAAGGTCTTAAACTGATTGACTCATTACACTGAACTGATTCCTTTACACCAATGTTTACTGAAATATCTGCATTTCCCTTCTGAAGAAGTGGAATGCCCCCAAATACCTATTTTAGCACCCTTAAAAGATGAAATTGGCTCGACCAGTGGACCCCAGGTCACAGCCCTGTCGCCATAGCCTCCTTCTCATTCGTTTTGGCCGCCTTAACTCCAAACGGAGTGTGGTAACCGCGGCAGCTCTGTCATTAGCAGCCCAAATTAACTGAGATTTTTGATTCTGGTGTACTAGTTGTGTCGGCTCATACGAATACTCCGTACTACTATACCATAATATCTGGATATCTTACTGGACTATATACTGGATTTATAGCGCTCAATCGGATGGAATAATCGGAGACTTTTACAAACCGTCGGAGAGCTCTTATGTATCCTTTTTTGCCACCGATGCGGTCATGTGATCTTTGGAGCGAAATAAGGACACAAAGCAGCCATTGACTCACTTTGTTGCTGCTTGTATGCTTTTGTCTATGTGTGAGTTTTGTTATGTTTAATTTGTTATCGGGCTTGCTTTGCTAACAATTAATATGGTCTGGTGTGGTGTATTATTTATTATATGCTTGGGTATACTTAATAAAATATGTGACAACTGTGTTTGAAAAATTCTTTAACCGTTGGTGACACTCAGTTACCGAGTGGTTTTGGTGTCCTGACGTTGCGTACCGGGAGTCCGCCCACGGCACGATCGTTATTTTTCTGTACGGTTTTTAATTGCTCACGCTATTCCATCTCGTCAACTCACGCTCACCCCGTCATTCATGGCATAATTGGCGTACGCTGCCCCGCATCCATTCATGAGTGGGGATCCCCATCCTCTTTGTTCAATCAAGCAATGTTCCCCCCGCACCGACGGTGCCGCCTCTTTCTGTATTGGACTGTCGGATGTTCATGGGCAAACCATTGAACATGGTACGCCGCTCGTGTGCGTACACGGGTAGGGGGGGTGGTAGTCGGCCTCCGGTCCGGGGTTCATCCAAGGCAGCCGCTGCTCTCTGGTGCTCCCAAGGCGGGGGTAGCTCTTCGGCTACCTTCGCGGCATGCTGAGGGGGTGGCTTCGGGCCGGCCCCTCAGCGGCCACCGGGCCTCTGGCTCGCCTGGTTCAGACCTAGGGGCTGCTCCGTGCAGGCTAGCGCGTTCTGCTCTGCCAATCCCCCTGGGGGCTGGCGGCTGCGGGCGCTCCCCGGTAGTGTGAGTGGTGAAGGTGAGGCCCTGGTCGCCCGGATCTAATCCCCTCTCCGCTGTTTCCACTCCTCACGGGGTTTCGGTCCCGGTTCAGTCCTTCGCAGGAGCACTTCGACCGCGACCACGGGGGCCATTACTTCGGGGTATTTTTTCGGCAAACCTGGGGCTTTGGCTTCGGGATCCCTTGGCGGGACGCCGCAGGTGTTGGCTACGTTCGCTGGACCCCGCGTGACTCGCCTTGCTATCATGCATGCCTCCTCAGCTGGCTCCGCACACCGCTCTCTGCCCTTCGGGCTGTGGCGTAGCGAGTGTGCTCCGCTGGGCTTGCCTCCGCAGATGCCCCAGCTGACTAGGTCGGCTCATGCCCTTACGCGGGTACGCCTCGCTGCGGTAACTAGTGCTGGTTTTCCTGCACCGACCGGTGCGCCTCTTTTGTATTGGACTGGCGGTGTTCAATGGGCAACCATTGAGCATGGTAACGCCGCGCGTGTTGTCGTACACTGGAGGGGGTGGTAGTCTGGCTCCCGTCCGGGGTTCATCCCATGCAGCCGCTGCGGCTCTGGGTGCTCCAAGGTGGGGTAGCTTCGGCTCTTCGTCGGCATCTGACGGGGCTGCTTCGGGCCGCCTCCTCGGCGCGCCACCGGCCTCTAGCTCGCTGGTCAGCCCTAGGGGCTGCTCCGGTGCTGGCTAGCGCGGTCTGCTCTTCCAATCCCCCTGGGCTTGGCGGCTGTGGGACCGCTCCGTATGTGAGAGGTGATTGTGGTGCCCAGGTCGCCCGGTCTAATCCATCGCCCGCTGTTGTCCGCACCCTTAGCGTGGTTACGGTCCGCGTGTCTTCGGGCAACTTCGACCGCGACCACGGTGGCCAATACTTTCGGGTATGTTTTCGGCAAACCTGTGGCTTTGGCTTCGGTGTGTCCCTTTGTGGGACGCCACAGGTGTTGGCTACGCTCCCTGCACCCCGCGTGGCTAGCCTTGCTAGTCATGCATTGCCTTCTCAGCTGGCGCCGCCCGCCGCTCCGGGCCCTTCGGGGTTTGGCGTAGTGTGTGGTGCTCCGCTGGGTTGGTCACCGCAGATTCCCCAGCGGACTAGGGTCGGCTCAGGCCCTCTTACGCGGGTACGGCCTGCTGCGTAACTAGTGCTGGCTTTCCGGCACCTGTCTCCGGGGCGGTCCCGCCTATGGGGGGGTACCCGGTGGGTACCCCTGCCTCTGGCGTTCCTGCGGGGCAACCTTCGTGGGCCTGCCCCTGCGTGGACACAGTACCCGCCGCAGCTACCTCTAGGTTACGCTGCTTCCCCGTACTTGGCTTACCCACCCCATCGAGCTGGATGACTGGGGTGGGACAGTCCTGGCATGTCTTTCGACCGGGGCGTTCCGCTTGCGGGAGCCCCTCCAGGCTATAGCCACACCGCGCCTCTGCCGTCGGCTGCCCACCCCCCGCAGTCACCAGGTGCTGTCGGGGCTGCTTCTGAACTCCGCTTTCGAGCTTGGGCAGTCGCGCCGCTGCTGCAGCAGTTGGTCTCCTTTCTGGGAGCCACTCAACCTGCGGCGGTACAGCCTGGGACCATGCCGGGGCATGCGGTGTAACGTCCACTACCCTCGCTTACGTGCCTGACTTGGGGTGTCGTCCCACGCCTCCTCGGCCTGTATCCTCGTCAGGGTCGGGCTGGGTGCAGCCGAGCCTCATGGCTCCTGCGGCCCAACCTATGCCAGTTGGCTTGTCCCTGCGGGAGGCCCTGATGTCGCCGCCCAGGTGGCGTCGCTTGGCCTTCCACCTCCATCCGCTCGCTCTGTTGCACCGTCCTCTCAGGACTTCTACCAGCCGCAGACTTCCGATTTTTCGGAGGACAGCACTGGCGGAGGAATCGGCTCGGAGGACAGTCACTTGGTGATACTCCTTCGCACCCGTCTACGTCCGCGGCGCTTCGGAGCAGGAGGGGGTGGATTCTCTCCCCGCGGTGCACCCCTCATGTGCTGCGCAGGGCGGCTGAGAGTCTCGGCCTGGCTTGCGCGCCTGAGCGGCGTGCAGAGGAGGGTGGGGGGGGGAGGGAAAATTGCTTCTCTTTCCTTTTATCCTCTTCTTGTACGGGTTAGTGGTTGTGGGAGGTACATTCAATCTGGGTCTTCCCTATCCTCCCTCTCGGCACGCGTCCAGGCGTTGACGCTCCCCAAGACGTTGGTCTTCTGTGGAATCGCTCGTGAGTTCACTCAGAAGCTCTCTTCGTACCCGGTGGAAAACTTTTTGCCCAAGTCTTGCGTAACTACCGAAGGGGTATGGTCAACTCTCCTGAGGACTCCGACCATTGATCTCGACCTAGCAGCCAATTTTGCACGGCAAGGCCGCACCGACTGCGTTCTCCCCCGTCTGGGATACGCAGTTGAGGCACCTGGAACTGGCGGTGACCTCTGGCATCAGGGCTAGGTGCTTTCTCTATGGTGGGAGCTTTACTCCTCGGAAGCCTCCGATGCATTGACTGTCCTAGCCTCGCCAGTGACTCGGCAGACGGAGGCTCCAATGTCTCTGCGCGTCCGCCTCAGCTCCTGCGGCGCAAGAAGGCCTGCTTTACCCTACGCACCCTGAGCTCCAATCTTGCATCGGAGGTCTCTAAGACCAAGCCCGAGTCGCGTGACGTCCTCTTCGGAGGTTCGTTTCGGTTACTCACTGCTTGCTCAGCGGAACGCGTGGAGTCGGAGCAGGCACTCGAGGCTCAGGCAATATCTCCTCCGGGAGATCTTCGCCTAAGAAGAAGAAAAGCGCTAGCGCTCCTCTTCTTCTGGCCCCGCCGCCAAGCAGGCGAAGTCGCCACACACCGATCCTCATCATCCCCAGAGCCCGCAGCTCCGGCTACGTCTTCTCAGAAGTCCGGGCAAGCCGAAGGCTCGTCCCCTCCCAAAAGCAGGCGCCTGGGAAGGGGAAGAAGCTCGTCCGTGAGGGCCACGGCAGCCTCGGGGTCCTCCTCGCCGGGAGGGAGCCTCCACCTCCAGTGGGCGGCCGCTTAAAGTTATGTGGGAATGGCCAGCCATTTCTCTCGCACCTTGGGTGCTGAGTGTGGTGGAGCGGGGGTATCGAATAGAATTTCAACCCGACACCCCAGCTACTTCCATATGGCCGAGACTACCTCGCTTCCGGGGAGCCGAAGACCATTTCTTCTGGCCGAGTTTTCGGCCCTCATGGCGAAGGGTGCCATTTCCCCGTTCGACCCCCTTTTCACCTAGGGGTTTTGGTCGACGTTCTTCTTGGGAGCCAAGAACCGGGGATTTGGCGTCCCATCCTGAACCCTGAAGCCGTTGAATCAGTTAATCAGGCCGAAGAAGTTCAGGTTGGAAACTCCTTCGCGTCATCCTGCGCTGTCCTTTGAAGGGGAACTGGCGTCGTCTTGGATCTGAAGACGCCTTCCTGCACGTCCCAGTCGCCAAAACAAACCGTCGCTGGCTCAGATTCCAAAACCAGGCCATTCGTTCGAGTGGACGTGCCTCCCCTTCGGACTATCCACCTCTCTCAGGGTCTTCACGTCCGTGACCCGGGAAGTGGGCGCCTTCCTCAGGCGACAGGGGGTCAACCTTGCCTGTACCTGACGACGCTAATCTACGGACCGTCCGACCCAGGCGGCGGCCGAGATGGTCGGTCGAACCATTCAGGTGGTGCAGAGGTTGGGCTTTATTGTCAACTACGACAAATCGAGCCTAACCCTCTCAAGACCTGAGGTAGCTGGGTGCACGGCTGCAATTGCTTCCGGGCATTGCAGAACCAACGGCCGAGCTGGTGGATGTCGTGGTTCAAGCTGCGACTTCCATGGCGTTGCTTCGCAGGCCCCCGCTCGAGACGGCTTCGCCTTCTAGGCTTGATGGCCAGTCTCTTCGACCTTGTCCCGTACTGTCGCTACCATATGAGGTGCTTCAACTGCACCTCGGAGACATTACAGGCCGTCAAGCACCCAGATTCCCGTTGATCCCCGTCAATCGGAGATCCGGGAGCCCTGCATGGTGGTCTCACCGCCCCAACATGACTCAGGGAGTCTTTTTCCCCGCGCCTTCTGTCGATATTGTTATCACGACGGATAAGTCAGGTTGAGGGGGTTTCACCCTAGACCTCAGTGCTTCGGTGACGTGGTCCCAGACCGGGGCTCAGGCCCATGTCATCGCCTCGAATTTTTGTGGGCATTGGAACGTACCCTATCTCACTTCGAGGCGATGGTGACCCACTCCAGTGTCCTAGTACAGACGGACAACTCCACCGTTGTGGCCTACGCACAACACCGGGCGGGACTCGGTCCCGGCCCCTGTGCCTCTACGCCATGCGTCATCATGCGTGGTGTCGGGGGGAGGTCCCGGGCCATCACGATGTCCCCAGTACACATTCCGGGGGTCACTTTTCTGCCGACTATCTGTCACGCGGCGGATGAACGCCTCGTAATGGATACTGAACCGAGATGTCGTACAGCAGATCTTCGAAGACTGTATGTGCTCAGATCGACCTGTCGCCTCGAACCAGAGTCACCAGCTTCCCTCTGTACTGCACCCGGACTCAGACCCGGGTGCGTACGCAGTCAACGCTCCTGGCTAGGACTGGACGTGGATCACGGCCTATGCCTTCCCACCATTCCGATCCTACATCGTGTAGTTTCGAAAATTGGGCGTGAGGCCGTGCGTGTCCCACTCATCGCTCCCTTTGGGCCGACAACCTTTGGTTTCGGCCGATGGTGGGTCGTCGGCGGCTCTGCCGCTGCGTCTACCCATCCGGCCGGATCTAATAACTCTCGGACGGAGGGAGCGCCAGTCTGTCGCTGGAGCACTAGCTTGACTGTGTTGCCATTATCCGGCAACGATGCCGAGTTCTGGCTTTTCACAGAGAGCTGCCTCGCTCATATCAGAAGGAAGAAGGAATCCACATAGGACGACTTACGCTAAGCCGCTCGGACCCCTACTTCCGCTGGTCCATAAATGAGCACGAGAGTGTGTCTCCGCACTCGGGCATCTGAGCCGAGATCGCGGCTTTCTCACGATCGCTTTGATAGCGGACTGAACTTCGACTGTTAGAACTACAAGTCCCGCTATCCTAGCGATCCCTAGAGGTTTCGACGACGTATCAACTACAATGAAAGAACGATGGTTCGATCCGTCTCCTTCTAGAGAGGATGTTTAATACACGACCTCCGACCAGAAGGCGTCCCACCCTGAGACCTTAACTCAGTCTTAGACTATTTAATGAAGCCCCCGTTCGAACCAGTGGCTGAGGCATCACTAAAACATGTCACTATTAAGACGGCCTTCCTGGCGCTCCTCGCCTCTGGGAGACGTGCTCTAGATCAAGAATATCTCGATGTCAGCGTCTGCAATTCTCTCGGGACAGGTCAAATTTTTCTTTAGGCCAGATTTTCTGGCCAAGAACTAGGCATCCTCATTCCGACCCTCAACAATTATCTTACCCCGAATTGCATGTCACTCTTCGGTGCGGTAAGATCGCCTGTGGTGTCCCGTCGGCCCTTGAGTACATAAACTAAAACTAGTCCGCTCAGGGCTCCACGACTAGTTGTTTCTTACACACGCTTCCGCCCCACGGGCCGCTTCCAAGCGACTGATTGCTAGATGATTAGCGCTGTATTAAGATTCCAAAACGCGGTGATTGGAGCTTCCCAAGCTCGAGCCCATTCGTTTCGTACTATCCATCGGCATGGGCCTACCACCGCCGAATCAGTATTGCCGAAATCTGCGAGCCTATGTCGTGGAGGGCTCCCACCCGTTTCGTCGGTGGTACTACAGACGTACAAACTCCCCATAGAACGTTGCGAGGCAACTCCTCCGAAACACACTAATCTATCTCCACTATACATAAAGTCTCCCATCCGGATGCGACTGTGACGCTTGCCCCGGAGTATTCCGTTTATCAGGGACATCTATGTCCCCGATTTTGTATGTTAATGCCTTTAGGCCTTTAACATATGCTTCTTTTGTTAGTGTAGGTCCCCCCCCCCCTTTCGCCTTTGGCGGACTCTGTTGACTGCTCGAATATCGTGCTCCACCTCCGACTGAGTGTTCTAGTCTGTGTTGATTGAAATTATTGATTCAACGGGGGTAATGCATATATTTCAGGTCAACATTGGTGTAAAGGACATCAGCTCAGTGTAATATGGTTCGTTTAGAAACACATTATGTTTCATAATCATTTAACTGAGGCCTGATTTCCTTTCCACTGTTGACTTCCCGCTTCCAGGCCCGCCCCACAGCTGATATACGCGCGTCCGTGTGGCTTGAGCCAAAACGAATTAAGGAAGAGCAGGGTTGAGAGGGTGTGACCTGGGGTCTCTGGTCGAGACCATTTTATTTTTAGGTGCTAAATAAGGTATTTTGGGGCATTCCCTTCTCCGAAGGGAAATGCATATTTCAGTCAACATTGAACATCGAAATTCAGTCCTCATTTAAATGTTTATGAAACGAATGTGTTTCTAACTATTGGTTATTGTTTTTATTCAGTTATTGTTTAGGTTCCACCTGACAGACCAGCTTCATGAAGGAAATGCGTAAACGCAACAGTACATCACACTCATCTCAAAAACTAACGACGAGATCAGGATTTTGCCGCAACCTACTAAGGTGAGTATATGTTAGGAATTCATACCTATCTTGATGCAAAATTGCAAATTGACAAAAAGCAGTTACACTATGCAAAATCCCACTCCACCTCAAGCATGCCCTAGAATTTCCTCAGACTTGTAGATTGTCTCTGATGCAATCGGGGATTAATTTTTTACCAAAGATGTTAGTGCATTGTACTGCATTTGCCTTGGTGTTCATGCCTGTCCTTTGTAAATTTAACCAACAGGGATGGTATGAGCAGTTTGACATGCACTATCAATCCTTGGTATTTAGTGTTCACTGTGTTTCCCTTTTTACATCATTTGGTATCATTCCTCATGCGATCTCATCCACTCAGAGCAGTCCAGCAGTGGTATTGATATTATTAAAAACAAAACTACTAAGACAATACAAAACAGAAATATTTTGTTTAGCCTAGTATTTAAGTACACTAGAAGAAATGGATTTACAACATTTTACAGCTTGAATATGAAAACACTGAAGCTGATAAGAAAACTGTCCTTTAAAAGCTTGTCACGTTGCCAATTACCTCAGATATATGGAGTTTCAACATTCAAAAGCTGGCTCTGAGCAATGCTTGTATACTAATAAATATAGTTATTCCCCTCATTTTCCTTATATCTTATTGGTCTTTCTAATGATCAATTTGAGTCCAATGTGAGAGCAGTTATTGGTTTCCAATAAGACAGGGATTTAGGACTTCAGAAATTCCTGGATTTCTGGAAATTTTTGCCATAAAAAAAAATCTGGAATGTTAAAACAAAAAATACATTTCTGGTATCCGATGATGTTATTTCGGCATATAAAGCATACCACTTTTTGGCAGGGGGATATCCCCCTTAAACTCCTTCTGTAGCTTTTGTTTTGAGGAATAAGTGTAATCGTGCCCGCAGCGTTGGCTGCTTGGGCGGGCCGATATTTCAAGGAATTAATGCTATGCCCACTTACATCCCTGAAAGAAATTAAGTTGAGCATGTACAATTTTTGTTTTGACACCATTGCAGGTGACTCCCTACACAATGTCCTCTCGTGACCCAACCCTAGATCCCATCCTTCTTGAGCATGAGACCTAATTAGATTGAATCTATGGGATACGGTACTGGTGCTGGCTTGAGTGGGACGCCCCTACCAGCTTGTCGGCTAGACACAGAACACAGGGTACAAGCCAGGAGGCTGAGTTTCCCTGCAAGCTACCTCAACACCTGCACATGGTGTCATGATTTGTTTTATCTTTGTGCATTATCCCATTCTACGGCACATTTGTTTTTGACCCCATGAAATTGTCTCTTTTATTTTTAAGCAATTTTTCCAGCAACAGCAACACAATTTTGACAACGATGTAAAGTAGGGACATGCAAGAGCTATTACCTCTGGAAAAACAGAAAAATCCATTGCGGGAATGTTGCCATAGAGGCCTACAAATCATGATTTGTGTGTTATAGCGCCTCTATATGCTTATTCCCCATATGAAGGGGGGAGACGTGTAAAGAGATTTTATGAAAAATCATATTTGCCCCTTAAATTTCATCAAATTTTGCACAGGATGTAGTTTTAGTGGAACAATAATCCAACTTCGTTGTGAAAGTGTGTCGCCGTTGTATTTTTTGATTTTATTCTCATTTTATCATAAATAAATGAGACATTCAAACAGCTGTGACTGGTCAGTGATATTCGGAAGACGTATTTTTAGATGCGTTTTTCAAGTTAAAGGCTACTCAGAGATTTCGAAATGCAACTTTTTGTTAGTAATTAAAAATAGTCCTCTAGACCTATAGGTGGCATCCTAAAATGCTTAATTCCAAAGTTGGCGATGAATCCGATTTTTCGTTTTGATGCAGTAAAACATTTAGGCACAGTAATAACAGTGCATAGGCATATAATAACAACATTTCCTGATCCGAATTTTTAATAACACAGTTGTTGATTTTCTATATGAAGGACTATGATTTGAAGCTTAGGGTTTTCACAGAATGATTTAGTATTTGAACAAGCATTATGTAATGCAAAAAAAATATTTTTTTTGAATTGATGTGCCCTCCATTGGGAAATCTCTGAGTTGCCTTTAACCACTTCTGTGCTCAAGTGATCGAATCTCAATCAAACATGTGGCAAGGTATATAAAATTCTGCTTTGTGTACATAAGAAGGTGTTAAGAACCCCAAAAAGAACCACATACATAGCTTTTAAAGTTTATATTTTAACATATTTCTTGTCTTTTTTTTTGGGGGGGGGGGAATGTTTTTTTTTTAAAAATGTTAAAATGATCATTTTCTTATCTTTTTAAAGGCCAATCACCAACCTAAAAGAAATTTCATTGAGTGTTTTCCATTTCTTCGAAGCACTCTTTGTTTCTCTCTCTCAATAAAAAAATCATCATATTTTAGCCCCCAGCCTTTTCCGGCAATGCAAGAAATAGTTTTTTTGTATCTGCTGGCTGTTCATCCTGGCAAAAACAAGAGATCTGCTGTTGTCCCCTTGTTGGTTATATTTTCATCAGACGGTCTCTGGTGAAATGCTAGACAAAATCGTACATGTGGAAATGTCCTATGAACCATGTTTTACCTTGTAATTTAGGTTTCTTAGTTTATGGCTCAAACAAAATAATGGCAACAATAGAACATTTGCACGATCCCCATGCATCTCGTACTGTGCGCATTTCCATCCGGGAATTTGTACCAGCCTCAAGTCGGCGAAACACATACGGTTAAGAGCGGATAATCATACTAGAAACTTACCCTATCGTGATGTTGCACAGTTGAACTGTATTCGTCCGGCAGGTGACAATTCGGGCACGGTTATTATGCAAGCCACATTTGATTGTAAATTTCAACATCGTCCTCGTTGTTTTTTGTTTCCTATGAGATTTGTCTACAGTAGGCGAATGATGTGACGATTTCCTGATGGCAGCGTATAATAAATAGGCAACAGCGCAGTGATCGACCTTCGGGCCGTTAGTCTGGCGCTTTATACCTGCATTATTATTATTATTATTACATTCTGTACATTAACCATGTGAAAAGGTACTTTGTATGTATTTTTAGGCACTGTCTGGCGACATGAACGCACAACCATAATTTTTTGTACACAGGAACTCTGGGTACAATTTCCCAATGGAATGTGACAATACGGATGCATTATTTTTACAATAACACATTCCTGGTAAACTTTTTCTTTGTATATTGAATGTCAGATCACACGCAACTGCCATCAGCACTTGGTATAGCCTTGTCATCACGCTCTATACGAAAATAAGATCACAACTTTTTAACTGTTGCCCAATTGGACTTAAATGTGAGCCCGTTTGTATATAGATGTACCGGCCCAGTATTCTTAATGTTATTGATGTGGTTTTATTCAGTGGTTCGACTTACAAACATTTACATTTGTTTTTCAATAGCTGGTTCAGGTTTTAAGTCGTATTCACTTTTGAACCCGTTTCAAAAGATTTTTGCTTTTCCATGTTTTTAATCTTTTGCAAAACCCAAGAAAACCCTGTCCTCAGTTACAATTAAGATCTTAATTGGTATAAATCAAACCAATGGGTACTTTTAGAATGCATAAGCAGCATGGTTATTTGTGTAATATTACTGTTTACATGGCATAAGTGTTAAATTAATTTTAAGAATTGGGAATCAAATAATGGGCGATTGAGTTTTAAAAGCCTTAAAAACTCCCCTGTGAATATTATATCCGTATGGGAAGTCGTAACCTAAATCTTTTGCAGTTGATACAGATTTCTCAGTAGCGCTCTGTGTATACTCCATCAAACTGAACCAATTCATTATGATAGAAAATTAGAACCGTGTGCTGCAGTATGTCAACCATGGTATTCAGAATCCCAAGCCATTTTCAACAGTGTTCGTAGATGTTCTTACTAGAGATTTCTCAAGGTTTTGGGGATATCCTAGATTTATATTCAATGTTAAGAGTAGAAATCTAGCATCTAAGGGAACACTTTGCTGCATTTCCATCAGACACTTTATGTGGTGTGGTTGCTGTTCCAAGGTGGAATCAAATGCGGAAACTACACAACTAAAATAAGAAAGTAAAAATAAGTTACAAATGTATGGCTCATGGTGTTTTCCTTTTGGGACATCAGTGGTGCTGTCATTTTCAGGTCTTGGGTGTATTCCTATTTGCATGATGTGTCATTAAGTTTCTCTTTTTAGAATCTGAAATAGTAACATTGCTAAGGCACACTCACATACCTATGACCCTCGGGTTATATTGTGCGATTTCTCTTAACATTTTTTCCTTCCGTCGTGAGATACTAATACGGACAAATTAATCATATTTAAGTTTTTACTTGCTAGGATATGCTGGACATGCTGCAGGCATGCAAGCTTAAACCTCGTTTTTGGAGAAATGTAGCACGGCAATTATGTAATATTTATAGAATCGTGGGATTATTGGAATTGTGGTTTAGAGTTGGTTAGTAATGTTTCAAATGTGATTAACAGTCTGGTGTGGTCATTTTCTCAAATGAACCATTTCAGTAAATGATGTAAACATGTAATGATGTATTGTAATATTTTTACTATTTTCATGTCAAATCACCGGTCGCTTGTCATGCAAAATTCAGCGAGATCTCTGCCATTGTTAATATGTATTAAAAGTAAACAGACGCCAAAACATTCTAGAATTTACACATCGTGAAAGTAATGTTATTAAAATGTACCTTTTCAATGACTTTTTATTATACGTTAAATATATATTTTATCAAAATAGGATGTCAGTTCTTTATGATTTTGGGCCAAACGGATGTAAATTATTTGCTGATATTTTCTGAGAGGATTTTAAAACCCTCTATAATATTTCTATAATTATGTACAGTCAAAAGGCTTTTCAAAGAGATATATTTTTCAAAGCGCCAGAGTGTGTTTCCTTAGCTATGGCAGGTTTACTTAAAATGAATTACAGTTCTTAACTTAATTACTAAAATGCTATGTTCTAGGATCCTAAAATGTACTATGTACAGTTTAGTCTACTTAAAAGTGAGAGTAGGTAGTTGCTACTTCATCTGTACATGCTGTGCACTAGATACAGTGTAACCCCAGTTTCTTTATACATACACCATGGAACCAGCACAAGTTAATGCCATAAGAAGGGTGCTATAATTAACTACATCATAAATTTAACCCGCCGAAAATATTTGTAAAACTTCGGCCACCATCCAGTGTACTCTACCTCACAGCAATTTTCCTCCCGCGGTAAATAACCGGTGGAGAGAAGAAAAAGAGATGAATGGCGTGGGGGAAGGGAAAAGGGAGCAACGTGATAGGTAAAATAGGGCAGTGTGAGGCAGATGTGGGTGAATGAGTGGCAGGAATAAAAGGTGGACTCAGAAGATTGGAAAGGGATATGGGAAGCTCTTGAAGGTTAGAACAAAGAGAAAAGTGGACCTTTTATTTTTTCCCCTTTCCCCTTTATCAAATGATGGACACACGTTTTACAAACACACAATTCTCCCGTTAGCAACCCAGGGTGCATTTACAAGCACTATTGCAACCGGTGGAGCATACATGCAATGTAGTGTCTGTGACTGACGCTACCAATGTGTTATAACTAACAACTGCATGTGCCGATGTAACATAGTGCGTCTAATGTATGGCCAGTTAGCGCTACCAGTTTGACATTTGCCAATGCAGTCATAACTAAAGCATATAGCCTATAAACATGTGATGCATTGCTGGAGATTCACTATCTCCAGTGTGCCATGTGCAGCAAGTGATTTTATTTAACCAAGCCTGGTAAATCCTCAATACTGGTTTGTTTTAATATCCCGATTTTATAGCTGATTATTACTTTGTTTACTCTAAAAAGTAGTAAGAATGATTAAATCAAAGAAAAGTTTGGTGTTGATTCGAACCAGTAACCTTCCACTCTGTAGTTTCAATCTATTTTTGAAACCAATTCAGCAGAAAGGCATTGTTTTGTGATATTCAATTATCTTACGGAATAACGACTGCTTATTACAAAGAAATTAAGAGTGATCGATTGTAAACATTTTCAGTGACTGTGTGGTGGTTCTCCATGCTTGGTTATGCCCCAGCTTTTCTCACTTGGCCAAATAAGGCATGCATAATTAACTGGTCTTGAATAACTGGTCTTAGCTTATAAGATCCTTTCACAGAGGGCAAGTTATGTTGAATGGACTTAGTCTGTCCTCCAGATCATCCCAGTATGTGAAGAATACAATACACGCACCTGGTTCACCTGAACTTTTTAGGTATTTCGGCAGGTGATTCTTTTGTATTTTTGCATACTTGGGTTGTTCTAGAAGACAGTTTTGGCCAAATTAACCTATTGACCACCTGTGTAAGTGCCCTATATACCACTGATCTCTATACAATGAATTGGAAACCTGGGCTCTGTTACAGTACTTGAAACCACTGATGGCCATATTGGTAATCCAAGATGGCCATATTGGTAATCCAAAAAGAGCCCAAGCAGGTGGTTAGGAGCCGGTCATTTACACAAAGTATGTTTCTATTGAAATGTGGATAAGCGACATAACATAAACAATCAAGCCAATTCAGTGAGCTCATTGTATTTGAAGTTGTGCACATATGGGAAGGCATGTCCATAAAACAGGCACTCGAGATACAACTTCTATAAAACAGGTGTCTCTGGAATGCTATTGTACTGGTAGACCAAGATGTCTGCCGGTTGCTGCACTTATCTACTATACAATTACTGTTGTTTAGCCAATCCATTGTATAGAGATCGGTGCCTATATACAGACCATGTAAACAAAGTGTCGCATCATATGAGCAATAACACTATCAATTAGTATGTATTTACCCTCCACTCCCATTAAAAAAATCCAATTAAAAAAAAATATTGAAGTGAAGCAATTGTCCCCCCTCTTTAGCTGTTAGCAGTAACTTTGGTTGAAGTGTGTAGAGACAAATAGCCCTAGATTTTAGTATGATTTAAAAGCAGCTGTGGTAAATGACCACATATAAGTGTACCTTCTATGCCTTGTAAAGTCTTTGTGTGGTTGCAGCAGCTAAATACTTGATACATTCCATTGATTTATCTGTTTGCTACTCAAGGACACATCAGTGTTGTCACAAATCACTAATGTGTCTTTGTCAATAGCAAGTAACAATGATTAGTTGTAGGAATATGTACTGTGTGCTTGAAGTAGGATGTCACTAGATAATGCCATAGTTTCAATTCTCAAACTTGTTTATAGCAGAAGTTTGATCCAATAATCCTATCTATCCCTTGGATAATTTATGACGACTGAGCGGTGCATCCTTGGGATCGGTGACCTACCTTCCTCTACTCTGTCTCATGGATAATTTATGACGACTGAGCGGTGCATCCTTGGGATCGGTGACCTACCTTCCTCTACTTTGTCTCATTGACTTCACTGGGTTGTTTTGGTTATGCAGGCTCGAAATTCTCACATTCTCCTTGGAATCACAGCCTCATGTGCTCACACAATTGAAATTGACACAATCAAAATGCTGGTGAGAATTCAAAGACGAGTCATGATGTCACTCCCGATGAGACAAAGCATATACACTTGCATTACCTAGCATTTTAAAGCGGGGCCAAAACCAGATTTAAAACTTTGGTTTAACTAACTTGGAGTTACTGGCCCAAGTTGGTTGATTGTGTTTTACTCTAAAGAACATAAATGTCTTTTTGATAGAGGAAAATAGGATTTGTTAGCTCATATTTCCCTTCATTCACATTCCTGATACTTTGTCTTTCATCATTTTTCTGATAATCCCTTATAGGTTTGCATATATCAGGATGTCAGAGTATTTGATGGACAGATAATACGTAGTGACTACACTGTGTAATTGTTTGATGCAATCAACTGCGCAAGACTGCAGTACAGTGTGACCTTATGAAATGGCCAATTACACTTGTGATACTGTTGTCTTGGAGCCATTCTTTTGGAAAGGTCATGCTTATTAATTTATTGCACGCATATGTTATTAAGCGAGCATATATACATTCCTGTCCAACAAATACTTAATAGGACTGTAAAAAGCACGCCTCATATTGCTATAAAATAGAGGAGGCATTTTGCAAATGATTTGATGCATTTCAAATTCATGTTTGTGTGTTTCTGATTTCAAAACAATATGGAACTAATTTTATGATTTTTAACAAATATTTTTTCAAAAGAAACCTAGCTAAATATCAAACCATGTAACTGAGACCACAATTTTTAACTGATTTGTCATTTCCTATTAAAAAGGGCAATTTTAGATCATTTTCTTCATGTCCTACAAAGACTAACGTGAAGACTAATTCTCACCATTTTCAAACATTTTGATATTTAGTTTATAACAGCCAACCAGAAATGAAATTTAGAGTGATTTGAGCCTCACTCTGGCAGCTCTTTATCTTTACACTTTAAGTTTTATTGCTCTTATTGTAAAAGAGTGCAAAATGAGGGTGGTTTGCCTCATTTGCAGAACCAGAAATGTACTGACTGTGCTTTTATGCAGTGTCTTTTAAGATGATTGCCCAAGGTTTTCCCATTTCTGAAAGTTAGGTCTTCACTATTTTGGAATAGGGAACAGAGGTGCACATGCAATACAGAGTTATCTTGACACAAAGATACATGATTTCCAGCTATTTACCATTATTCAAATTGCATTAGTGGTGGTTAATTTCTCTATTTACTCATCTGCTCATTTATGGCAGTTGGGAATAAGATCATGGTTTTGTAGTGAGTGTAAAAGTGGACTATTTGTGGTACTGTTGTTCAAATCTTGTGTTTGATCTCTGCACACAAATGTATTGCACACTTCTTCAATTGAAAATGAAATCAAATACACAAATCCCAATTGTCCATTATCTGTTGCGGTGATTTAGTTTGATCTTATGTAGATACCTTAGAACAGAAATGGACCTGATCCACCAAGAGTTTTTAGTGTGTTTTAATGTGTTCTGGGCTCAAGCAATACTGTATAATATAAACTATGACAAAACTTGTTTTTGTATTTGTGTAATTTTCTTTTATTTGGAGGTACAACTCTATTAATGTGTGTATATGCAACTTTGTTTTTATGCTTAAAACACTGCAGTCACCTTGATCCATGTGGTATATTTTACCTGCATGTAAATTAGTTGATGTGCCTTTCAGACTAGTTTATGGGCAGCAAAACGTGCTAGCAAATCAATCTGTTCTTTTCTGTTTGATATCTCACACCACTCTTCAATTTAGTAGTGCACTTTTACAAAGCTTGTTCTTCCAAATCAAGTATAGCCTGCTCATAAGCCAGTATTTTTTCTTACATATCTACAAGTGTTTAGTAAAATTGGTGAGATATTGTGCAAGAGTAAAAGAACAAATTTGTAGCCTTGTTTTAAAAGGTACAAACTGCATTCATCGTGTGAACTTAAATGTAGCAAGTGAGTACTTAATGATTTGTGCCATGTAATTTTGTTTGTGTGATGTATATAATAACTGGTTCACAATTCATTCAGACTACTTCATAGATTATGGATTCTTCAGTATATAACCTGTAATGTAACTCCATACTTCTCCTTCCTTCCCTCCCACTCTTTCATCCCTCCCTCCCCTTCCTGTGTCAAAGGTTAAAAAATCTCAGTTCTTGAACTGTAAGGCTAAAAAACTGTCTCAAAGCTACCATGCTCATTTATAGTTTGCGGCCCATGTTTGTCTCGCAGAAATCGGTTAGTTGAATTTTTCATTTTAATGTGTTTCAATTTCTGCATCCAAAATCAGCAAAAGCATGCATTAAACTCATCCGCTGACTTTGATTTGATTTATTTGGACAATGTCCTGGATAGCCCAAGAAAGCCTCGACAGGAAGCTTATTTCCATTGGGGTCCATTTTACCGGGACGGAATTGGGACAGCCAGGGGTAATCACCCTACTCTTTTCGACACTGACTGTGATGTGCATGCACAGGTATGACTCTCTGTACATGGGACCGACGGCTTAACGTCCCCTCCGAAGGACGGGGTATTATCATGGTTTATTTGCCCAAGTCCAACTGAACCATGGGGAGAGCGAATTCCAATTTCAATCAATAGCTCTTGTACAGATTAAATCCAGAATTTAGTACCCGATTAAATCCCTGCAGTGGTCCCGCCGGGAGTTGAACCGGGGACCTTTAGCACCAAAGGCTAATACCCTAACCAGTGGGCCACGCGCTCACTGACACTTATAATTAGTGAAAACATCACATTCTATGTAAACCAATGTTAAGTTTTGAGCAGTTGTGCTTATTTGGACTAAACTTAATTCAAGAAAAAGGTCAAGGAGGAAAAAAAGAGATGCATCCTGCATTGGATTTCTAATCCTTCACAAGCTTTGAGACATTTTTAAAGACTAGTTGGTAAAGAGCCAGAGGGTGTATTGAATCTATTCCACAATGCACAATTTTGGGAAATTTCACCTTAAAAATTCTATTCTTAACACATAAAAACATCCTGACTTTTACACTCATTTTAACCCACAAAGCACTAGTACTTTTTTTTTACCATGATCATGAAATGTTTTGTGGTCCTTAAATTTTTGAACACTTATCCATAAAAACTGGTGTATGTTTATGAGTGTATGAGTACGCTATAGGCACATTGCAATGCATCATGGGATTGGTTCAAGCACCCTCTGGTCAAGAGCTGAAGTGATGATAGTATAGTTGATAATGATGTATGCTGACATGGCTTTTTGTATGTTTGCTGCAGTAATTGGTGTGATGTTTAGTAACAGCTTGAGCAATGATGCTTACTGCAGTGAAAATAATTGATGTTTCATTTTTAGCCAATAGGGAAAATAAAAGGACTTGTTAGACAAAACTGTAAAAGACAATCATCACAACAACAGTCTTAATTGCATCTTACCCTGAACTGGGTACTAAATATTAGCAGATTACTGCATGAAAAAGGTTACTATATGTGACCCAGCGTGAGTAAATGAGGCTCTTTGAGGTGAAAATGGAGATTTATGTACCATCATATTTTGTTTTAAGGATTAAAATGAGACCTTAATCACCTTCATAGGGTGTGTTGTTATGAAGTTGTGGTAGGTCAAAGACCTTTCCATATGGACGTAATAAAATACAAATTAAGGAGTAAAAGGCTTTGAGAGTTGAAGCACACCTATATTTTTGCACATACTAAATGACACAAAATGGGCTTAGAATACATGTTATCTTCAATATTTTTGAAATAAACATACACTACATGAAAGAAGCCATATCAGTGTACATTTATCAAGAGAAAAAGAAACATTTATTTATTCAACCCCTCTATTTTTGCTTATAAATCAAATTCACAGATGCCACAAAGAGCCTCATTTACTCATGCTGGGTCACATATTTCAAACATGTAAGAAAGTTAATTGCAAGAGTAAATTCTATGTGAGCTTTAGCCATTTCTCTACTCTGTCCAGTTTCTCATAACCTTGCCGCAACAGCTTGTATGTTATGTGTCGAGATTACAGTCTTCTGGGGCGCATGTAAAAACGCTGTCGTGTAAGCAGAGTGCCACAGTTTATTGGTGTGACAATTGATCTCGCACTGAGTCAGGCATGGAGGTATAGGATGAGGCGACATCACATTTACAAACAAGGTTAGCACCTGGTCGGACTGTTAGAGGTGCGAGAACTATGTCCATAAGGTACAGCATTCAAATAGCGTATCATGCTGATTGCGCGCAAATTTTAAAAGCACAAGCCCTGTAGGTGCTAACGCATACTGCGTGCAGTGCTTTGTTCGTTGCCCGGCATGACGTCAAAGGTCACCTCATATATATTTTTGATATTTTATCGTATTGTTAGTATCATATATGGTAATTGAAAATATTGCTGAAGCAAATTATCAGTCTTAATTCTTAGAACGGTCCTTAGAAGTTTCATTGGTTTCTTAGGGAGTTAAAGATGGCAAAGCAACCTTGAGGCGATATTTATAAAGCATCAGTAAGATATGACTTGACTCTACACTGCAATATTCATTCTGAGATTAAACAGTATGTGGTATGAAATATCCAAGTCAATGCAAATAATATCATATTGAATTTCAGCATCAAAATATCAATCGTTCAATTATACTCCTTATAGTTGGGCAAAAGCAGTAACTTTGCGTATCAATAATAGCTCATCAATTAATGCAAAGAATATCAATTTACACACAAAACCCCAATAGTATTATATAAAAGAATTTAGGGCAATGTTGCTTAATCGAGGACCATACCGAGTTTGTAGACTTGTCCCCTCTTAAAAGGCCTTTTTGACTCATAAAATAACTTTTTAACTGGTAACAGGGGTAATCTCATCCGACTGTCATAAACTGATGAATTGATTTCCATCAACGACTTATGTACATTTTTGTTTTTCTATGGATTTCCCCATTTCTTTGGATACGAATGAATTTGTGATACTAGTGTTGGAAAGAGTTGTGTTTCAATCTTGTAGAGAATCTTGTACATTTCCATGCTGCTCTGTCTTATGCAGGAGGTATATGAATGTGTATTTTTGAAATGTATCAATTTGAATGGAATATGCTGGAATTTTTGACAAAAAATATGAAAAATGTGTGACATGAGTGTCTGAAAAATACTTTTTGTTTGAATTGCTGTTTTGAATCTTCACTAACCCAATGCCACCATTTGCCTGCTTTATGATAACATGAAAAAAAATAATTTTAATCATGATGGTGTGACAACATATTGTTTACTTGATTCAGGTGATATAGGGACAACCTGTACGTTTTACGGTGGAGAGCTGTTTGTGAGGGGCGTACAGCAATTAATGTGCCAGCACTCCTAGTCATGCATCTTTAATACTGTGTGCTCAACGGTCAATATGAGGTGACAGTGGTTAAAAAGTTAGAGGGTCACTGGTAAAAGTAAACATTAAGTCAAAGACCTTCCTTGTATCTAAAGCAGGTGCGCTAATGACTCTTTGAATATGTGGTAACAATGGTTTTGCGCTGTGGCGCTGTCCACACAGGTGATATGGGGCCTCATTACTTTATACTTTAGCTAAACTAATACGACTAAATACATAGTCAGAAACCACTCAATAGATCAAAAGGCACACACAACTTTTAATTAACATTGGTCTAAAAAAAAACTATTTGTCTGAAGGACATTGAACCTCTGGTCAGTGTACATTTAGGAACAGTGTAGAAGAGGTCTATACGTATAAAACTTGCAGTGTATAGTGCTCAGTAGGTCCAAAATTCTTTCAATATAGCTCCACAAGGGTTCCAGTGAAGATCGAAGAAATGTTACAGTTAAGCGATTTTGTGAATGATTGTGTAAATCAATTGTATAAAAACTGTACAAGGTTCAATTCAGAAAAAAAATATGGTAACAAAACTTAAGTTTTTACTGGCCCTTTCCTTTCAAGTGACGTTCTATTTTAGGCAGCCGAAAGCAAACGTGGTGGGTAGATTAGTAAAATGGCATCTTCCCTATTTACCTCATGGAGATGACCCAAAACTTTTCCCCAGCTCATATCAGCGCGAATTGAGTATAATGAATTTACTCAATGGGTTGATTCCTAATGGCTCGGCATTTTGCCCATTCCTTTAGACCAGCAAACAGAAAGAGACTTGAAAAACCAGCAAGATTGATTTCTTCAAGTCTCAAACGGACCTTGTCAGTAGGAGATTCTTAAATCCTCCCTATCAGGAATATAAACGTAAGCAAAGCTACAAGACAGGGTTCCCGCTTAGAGGATTTTGGCGTCAAATGACAGTCAGAATTTTCACTGACTAATGAAATCAGAATGAGTAACAAAATGAGGTCCCCTTGGACCCCATAATTATAAGCCTCTCGAACAGTGCAAAAACAAAAAATTATAAGTTACCAAACTCAAAAGACAAAATTTGTAGAAGTAAAATTCTGTTACAATGCAGATCAATATAGTGCTTGATTGTGGGAAAAACAAAATCACCAAATTGCAATGGCTATTACTATTTTCTTACAGAAAACCAACTTGTTAACAGAGGAATGTTGATACCTCGAAAGTGTCACCAAAGGCACCAGTAGAAATCCAGAAATCTTAGCACCATGGATTTGGAAACTGATAAGGCCCTTATTAAAAGTACTAAAAACCATTTGGTTAGTCTAGTCTCGGGGAATACAAAATATTCCCTGGACCAGATAATGACATTTGGAAATTATGGGTTCCAGTGGACTTCAAGTTACAAACCAAAGTGGGAACCCTGGAGCAAGACCATGACAACACTTAAAAAATAGAAACAATAAACATATTTAAAAAATTGAACATTAATGAAAAGGACCCTTACTGTCTTAGCAAGACCCTTGGTATGCCCATTGCTGGAGCAGCAGTGCACAAACAGGGCCCTTGGCGGATATTCATTGAAGCAGGCCGACGTTGTAACCTCTCTGAGCGGATCATATTTGAGAATCAGTGTTTGGACACGATAAGAATATTATACGGTTAAAAGGTCTCGTTTTAGTCTAGTTCCGCCCATTTCAAACCAGGTACAGTCCTATTAAGGGATTAGCCGCGAGAGGCAAGAGATGGAAAAAATGTGGAAATGTGTTTTTAACTTATAAATCCAGGTTACGTGTGAACAATTCCATATAACTTCTTATGTAGAAAAAAAACACCAAAGGTGAAAAAAATGACGTATTTGAGGAAATTTGTCTAGTCCCCGCAAATGACATACACAACCGGCGTCTCAAAATCTGCACTAACAGCCATTGTGGTTGGCACCAGTACAAAATAAACAAAGGTCACTACTGTTGTGTTTGAGTCCAACTGATTGATCACGGTGCACAATATCACGCAGAAAATCTGTGAGTATTCACCGGGACAGGCTTTTTTGATCTCAAGAGAGTCGGAATTTTTGATTTGCAACGTGTAGAAAAATTACCGAACGGATAAAAAGTACTCTGCCTTTCTTTAATACACAATTTCATTCAGCCGACCATGTCAGTACAAAAATATAAAACTATGAATTCTGATGATTTTTTTTCGATGTTTTTGGTTTTTCGGATTAGCAAATCCCTCTGAGGGTTCGATGTCAATCCTTGGGGTAACGTTGCCCCATGCAGTGCTCCGATTTTTCGTTGAAACTGTTCAAATTGTTGTCTTGGCCTTATATTACAAATTTTTTGGCATTGTAATTTTGTATTCATGGGCAAAATGTAACAAGAGTCTATATGGGTCACCAAACTTTCTACCTTAAATGGTATACAGAGCTGTCACCCAAAGATTGGATTTTCTTTTTCATAATGACCAGAGCAAGAACTTGACACCAGTTTTAGCAAAATCTGAGCATTGGATTTTTTTGCCCCAGAATGACCTCGAACCTTCATCAGGGCTGTAGCCCCGTTTCCTCAAAGGTCGGACCTATACAAACACCTTTTTTTAATCCATATAATTGAGACAAATACATTGGTGTACATTTAAACCACAATTTGACCTGATTTCAAATTTACGCCGTACTAATTTTACCCCCGTATTTTACAAAGTTTTCCCCACATTTCCCAGAGATTGGACCCATATTCTGATTAGGCACCTTCAAACTATAAAAAAACATCTTCAAACCTTCTTCCCCTTCCCCAAACTTCTAGAATGATTCTTGTTTATATATTCCCAATGCCCTGGCGATTTGCCATGCAGTCACAGTTTTTCAATGAAGAGAATTTGGGCATGACATGACCACAAAAGGAGCTTGGCACTCTTAAAACATGTGATTATTTTGTTAACCAAATCTAGGGGGTTGATCAACTTGGAACTCTCCTGAACAGAACCCCAAAATTGTCCCCCAATTCTCTTGTACAATTTCTTTTTGATTCCAAAAATTATGAAATCATACTACTTCAAATTACAGAATGACCATCGTGCAGTTTCTCCACGGCACAATACGCCACCCTCTACTCACACTAAACTGGATTATTGTGTCCCCAACCCAGCTTACCTGTTTTAACAACCGTATGCCCTAATTTTTAGTCACGTGACATTGCCTCAGTGAATGACGGCCGGTTTAGTGCCACACTTGAGAACACGCTGCCCTAACATGCAATAACTGGGGTTGAGCGGTGTATTTTGGCCATCAGGAAATCATTTTAACATTAAATCAACCGATTAACTTCCCAATGTCCAATCGATCCTTTGTTTGGCATACCATATAAGGAAAGCATGGGCTTGATTGACAGAAAGTTCCAAGTAAGGACATAGGTCAGAATCGTTTTTCAGTAGGGCCTCATGCACTATAGCGGTACTCCGGCCGCACTCAGACAAAATTTAGAGTGAATTTTCCATTCGCTGTGCACGGGTATTTTAAGAAGGATAGTCCTGATATGATCCTGGCCATGGTATCATAAATTGAAAAGCACCGATATCTTCCGAATGACATTTTATTTTTTTAAAATTTGCAAATCCATGAAGAAGAAAGAAAACATTTCCTACAGATCATGTGAAAGTTCTGTTGAATTTGAGATAAACTTTGGCAGCAGCGATGCTAACTATAGTGAAGCCCCTATACTTAAAATACACACTAGGCACAAGAGGCCACGCATCAATTGTGAGCGCACAGTGTATAAGGTATAGTAAACCGGACAATAAACGCACGATGATAACCTCTCAAGAAATACAAAACATGATTCTACTTTTATGTAAAATATATTTTATTAAAAAACATTTCATTGCATTGATTTAATCAGGAAAGCATTAAGCAACAATACAAAATTACATGTATTAATTACATCCTGAGTGAATTAACCGATATAGTATTGCAATACTTTGAATAAAATCTATTCTGTCTTGTCAATGCATTCAGTGAACTCAGAATCACAGGACCAAAAGTGTTGCCAATAATATACACTGTACCACGGTCAAAATTTAACATAAGTGACATTCAGAGATCTGTGGTGATCATTGTTGTCTTATGTTCTCCGACTAAAGTAAATCATAGCGCAATGTCGGGAATATCCCAGTGCTCCCGCCACATAAAGATTGACTTTTGAACAGCTCAACAATGCCTACATCCAGAGTGTAGAAAAAGGGACATTTGCCGGCAAATCCTCACACAACAAATATTGATGTGAATGGGAGGTAACAAAATGGATTTAAAACATTGTTTTCCTACTACTTACTTGTTTAAACAGTTCCAGGTCTTCATAGGTTCTGTGTTAATTTCATGTCTCCAGAAATTTACATCTTACCAAAACGTGATTCATAACAAAAAATCTTATGGCTTATTCATATGAGTTGGTTGTATTTAGGGTTGGCAATGATACATGCAAAAAATATGGCCTCATTACTGAAAATTGAGGGTACCCTTCCCACCAAATCTTCGAGGCATGTCCCTTTAATAACCTCTATGGATAGGTTATTGTGGTAACTTCATACCCCACCACTTATTATTCTTTTTGAATTTATGACATATGACCCAAAAGGTATAAACCGATTGTCAAGTGCACCATAGGCACCAACATGCATTTGAAGAGTTGATTCCAAAAGAGCCTAAAATCCACTTTTGGTCGAAATTGAGTTCTTAGTTAGCAATAAAATAGTGTCAAAATGTGGTTTTTTGTTTTACATAATTTCACATTTTCGCACTGCTCTGGGTTGGGTCCAATGGTATGGGTTTCGGAAATACCGTTCCCATGTGTTGGTGTTTTGGAAATTCCAGAAAAGTTCAGATTTTTAAAAAGTTTGCTATTGTTTACTAAAAATGACGAAATAACAAATATTTGGCCCTGAAAGTTGTTGTGTTTGTTTGGGTAAATTTAAGCAAAAAACCCCAAAAAGGAATTTTAAAAGTTGATTTGGATTGAAGAATCACTTCACATATAAAATCTGTGGTTTATGTGTAAAAATACAAAATATGGCATATACAGTGGTGCATAATTGAAGTTTATAAAGCAAATTTGAGAATTGTGGTTTTGTTATTTTCATTCTTCCCTAATATTCCTTTACAGCGGGAATCTAGTTTTAAGATCGTGGGTTTATGGGAAAGTGGTTGCTCAAATTTGGTCTTGCAAATATGTTTTCAAAAGGACCTAATTCCACTTCACACAGAAAACAATAAATACCTAGAAAACCCTGTAAAAATCAGAGGGTAAAACATTTTTTTTTGGATTCTTACATGCAATCTTTCTTTGACACAAAATTATATGAATTGATAAAAGTGTAGTGTGGGTATTAAAAAGGGGGGATTTCTCAGAACTATGAAAAAGTGGATTATATAGTCCCTTTTTGAAATTTTCCCAACTCTTCATTTGTTGGAAGACTTCTAATGTTAAAGAAAGATAGAAATACTTTTATGTTCTGAACAAGCAATGTGGGCAAGCAGTTAAAAAAAATCAGAACAGGCCCCACCTTGACTTATCTTCATTATCATATACTATCAACATGAGCATGTCCGATTGTTCTTTTCAAAGAAGGAAATTGGCAAGTAGTATCAGTGGTTTGTTAAATGATTACTTACTGATTGAAATTCTTTACAATGGGAATCAGAGATGCATTTTTCCAATATGTCGAATCTTAAGACAATATCTGTTGAAAATCTGTCCAAAAACCTCAACAATGTCTGAATAGGGCCTTGGTGAAACAAATAACATTTATCAGCATTCCAATTATAATGGACGGACGGATGGTAAGTATACAAATATTTATCAGTTTCAGCATATAATATACATTGTAATGTCTGCTGTGGACACTACAATTCATTTTACCAAACAACTGGATAGTTTAATTCTCAAAAATATATGACATGACAAAAGAATTATCATAATTCTAATCCATTGTACTGAGCAAAAAAAAACTCACCAGAAACCAATGTCCTTTTTATGTATACCACAATCTGACCTTAACTAAGTCTCCTCAAATGCAGTTAAGTGTTAAAATAGTAAAAACCGTAAAGATATCGGCGGGGAGGGAGGAAGGATTGTGTCTGACACTGCCAAGCCCCGCACGACACTTCTACGCAAATTTTGATTTTTTTTAAAGTTTTAGTTTGCCAAAATACATGCTTGCCTGACTGAACCTAGTTGAAAGCTCCCTTACCTGTCGAACAGGTCTATGTAACCTAGACTCTGTTAACCTAGAAGTACCAAGAGTAATTGCAGCGATTATCAGAACTGCACCCACCTACGAGTGTATTACACGTTTTGTAGTAGGCACGTAATGCTGCCCACGAATCAATTAATTTACTTTGGACCTTCAAAAAGTTTAAGAGTATAACAAACAATCAATCTAACCAGGCACAAAATATAGCAAAATTGCGACATCACCGCCAACTACCAATGAAAGTCAGCTTTCCAAATCATACACAGAACTGGGACTGGAAGAAAAATGAAAATGCAAAATTAACATGCACGGTTTAAAATTTCAGAGCAACAAGAAACAATGATTTTCACAGATACAAAAGCCATGACAACACATATCATCATACGCATGTTTACTGGCGCAAACATTAAGTATCGTGAATCTCATAAGGCACAGCACAACCAAAAAAGTTTAAGCAAGTGCCCTATTATAAGGTAAAAAATTGAAAAATTTACTGCAAAGCAGCCGAAAAAAAAAGTGGACCAAAAAACCAAAGATTTTTTTTTTGGCATTTCGCCATAGCATCATTTCTTTATAACAAAACTAGCACATGTTTTTTTGCCAAATGTACGGTAAGCACCTTAATTTTTTTTACTTAACCATGAACCGCAGAAAACAGTACATGCACTGACCATTAATATCCAAGCTGAATGCAACTCTACCAAAAGCAAGTCGTTATTTATAACGTGTGCTTTTGTATGTTTTCAATCTCTAGACATTGCTATAAAGGTGGACTGTCTGCAATGACATGGTTGTCCCCGGTTTGTCGTTTTATTGTGCGATACATGTGTCCTCATGTGCCATGAACACACGTGCACACACATGCATGAACACACGCATCACGCACACACTCTTACAACACGCTGCTGCATGTGGTATAATTTTATATAGTTTTATATACTCCTCTTCCAGATTAAATATACTTTCTTAGCTATTAAAGGTTCACCTCAAGTTTCCCAATTCTTTCGAGACTAGTAATTTCTTCGCGCTAATGTTTTTTGCACAGGCCAATAATTTACTAGACCGACTTATAAAAAGTGACTGTAATAACTTCTTCCACAACATGTAATGACGCCAAATTTTGGCCTCTATATACCCGCTTACCTTTACATTTTTTATTACTACAACACATGTCTATGTTTATAAAAATAAAAACCTGATTTGAGGTTTATTTACTGTATTGCTGGGTCAGACAATGAGAGCTTATTTTCAAACCATGTTAGAGTCCACATAGTGCACTTTGGAGAAAAACTAATTTTTTGAGAGGGGACATTTGGACTTGTTTAATTTGTTCGCTTTTGCATATCGTTTAATGTATTGCAATGTGGAACTAAAATAATGTGTTTGGTGGTTGGAAAGCTGAAACTTCTTTATTTCTTTATTGGCTCTTTGTTTTCAAAATTATATGGACTTAACACAATTTGGCACTAAACAGATGTTTTTTGACCCACTTTCTGAAACACTCTGTGTAACCACTAAAGGTTATGTTCATTTAAGTTCACTATTTCCCCTCTACAAGGTTGGCAAAGGACTGTAAAATAAAAAGAATGAATCAAAATCTCCATTTCCTTTTCTAATTATAAATTTTTGAAAATTGAAATCATTTTACTCTTTTTTGATTTTGATGATTTTTCAAAGATTTTACCATTTTTTCAATCTCTGCTTGCATTTCACTTAAATTCACATGTCACCGTCCATCTTTTCTTTAGCATGTAAGAAAAAAGTGTACTGAGCCTGACTAAATTTTTAAAATCATTCAAATTTCCTATTCCCCCTCCCTCCCCTTTTTGGTCTGTTTTTTATTCATTTTCCGATCACAAAAATCCTGAAACTTCAATGTTTATATCTTGGCAACAGAAATGAGATACGAACCTCAAGTAAGACTAAAAGTGCTATTTTTACGAGTTCAAGAATTCGATGTAAAAGCTCATCAATTTGATATCCGATGGCTTAACCTGTTTGGAACTAAGCTCTCAAATACTGCTAGGCGTTAAATGAATACAGCCGAAATGGACTTCCTTTTAGTTGGGCAATCAGATTTGCCATATTAATGCCAAGGTTCTTAAGAGCACTAAGCTCCATTTATCAGAAAAGTTTCCATCTGTTAGAAACGCTTTCATGCGTGGCATCTTGAATGGTTCTTCAGATGACTATTCGCCCATTTCAAGAGCCACTGATTTAAGGAAAGATAAAATGATAGTTATCCTAATACATGGCAGCACACAGATTCTATCATGTGGCAGCTATTGCCACTTCAACCTTTAACCATTGTTGTGATTCACAATGAAAAAGATACCCTGGGCCCTATTCCAGATGAATTCCATACACACCTTATGGAATTGAGTATCACTCTCTGTATCCTATGGAGTACTGAATCATTTGGAATAGCCATGGTTGGGTCTTAATCATGGATGGGGTAACAACCATCAGCTGCAGCATTTTTGAAATGTGTTTATCAATACCGGTAAGCAATTTCATATATATGTCCGCAATATGAACATTCAGGGGAAATACTTGTAATTAAGTTCGGTTTATTATTAACAAAATTTAAAATTCGTTCATTAATAGCAAAATTGAAATTAGTACACCTCGATTGTTTAAAATGGAAATTAATTGTAGACTGATTCATTTTCTGTAGTGAAACATTTTGTTTTTTGCTGGAATGGAGTTGCAGAGGGGATACATCCCCTAAATTCTGGTCAAACCCCAGACCCCAAATTCTGATACTAGGAAGCATTGCAAGGGCTTTTTGACACCCTCATAATATTCAAAAGATTGCACTCGTGATTGCATTTTTGAATCTTCAATTTTGGTTGCCCCTCCCATGCATAAAAACACAACTATAATTTCCGCCCGCTCAACCCATGACAAAACCCATTTATCTTAAAAACGCCCTCTAGCCCGGCGTTTCAGCCATGGAACGGAGCTACATGGTCTGTTGTTATGTGAACTGTGAAAACATCAGCTGACTTCTGTGGGGAACTGCGAGATACCTTCAACGTAAAACATAACCAAAAAACAACACTGGAATAAAATTCAGATTTAAAACTTAATAACTCACTAACCCAACTCACAACATTTTGGCAGAATTTCGCAATTCACAATCCCACAACGCCGCCAACGGTTTGCCTCGGCGAGGCAAAGTTTTTTCCCAATGCATCATTGGAAAAAGTTGACAATCCAAACCACATAAACAAATATACATAAGATTCACATCACAGATCACGATTTTGGGTCAATAAATGGTCTCTAGCATCACTGATGCACACTAACCCTTTTCTTTCTATCAATCAACAAAGTTGTTTTGAACCCTTGCATTGCAAAAATTGGACTGCCAAGGGTAACTGCTGGTGGCGCACACCTTATTGGTAAATTGCGAGAATGAGTTAGACCCAGGCATTAGGCTAATGAAGTTGATTCCCAGTTTCCCCGTTTCATTTTTTTTCATGACTGAGTGGGGAGTTTCATTAATGCATTATTTTCCGATTTTCATTATTATCCAAGTTAACTGCAGTAGGCTTTGTTTTGTTTCTTGAGGCACGAAAACACATACTTATGTACCAGGCTTCATTTAATTAAACTTTGTACACATAGAAGTGTTTTGATAAGCATTTTCTTTAGATGTTGTTTGCATACACACATTTTTCTTGAACACAATTTTTTGCCGAAGTGTAAACTTCGTCAACTGACGTGGTTGATATGCAGCCTAGCCTGTCGGAGAGACTAGACCTAGTTTCGAGTCAATGCGCCGTGCGGTATATATCCATTTAACATAAGTTCACTGCACTTTGCAAAGACTACCTAGTCATTCGATCAATCGTTTGTTTAATAGAAAACACACAAGGAATAGTAAGGAGCGGGAACCACACGTAACTTGTTATTGATCTTAGAAAATGGACGTTTCCGACTTTCTTCTATACCCCCCCCCCAGTCATCGTAAACGGTGCTTAAAATGCATCACTCGTGAGTAAGATCAAGTAAAACAATCGTTTTTGTCTTAAACAGTTGGAAAATATGCAAATAATGAATTATTTGTAAAAAGATTCTTTGATCGGCATTTCCTTTCTGTTCTTTCTGACCGAGTCGGGAAACGGGAATCCAACTTTCCATTAGCCTTATAGGTTTGTTTACCTTTTTCTTGTTAATTAGCGATACTGTATTATTGTTTTGTTTTGCATTAAACACGTCTGATACTTTAAAGACACTATCAGTTGGTTTAATCCGAAAGCGTCAAATATTTGAAATTTCCAGGAATACTTAAAGTGAAGGATAAGTCTGTAACATTCTCATAAGTTACTTTTATGTAACTGAAGAATTGAGAGAAAAGGAACGAAAATGGCAGGGTTCCAAGATGTGACTCTCCATTAATTACGTGATAAGTAATTGTCTGTACAGACACTAAAGTCTAAAATTTCCTGATTTTTTTTATTTTTTGTCTGTTTGTGTTTTTGTGTTTTTAAAATTTGGAGGGTATGTTAGGATACCCTGTGCTTGTTTACAGACAGACAAAATTTCAATTGAAAATTTTAATATGGTGGTGCAACATAGTCAATTTCTGGTACCTGTAATATGTTGTAATGCTTCTCTTCCGTCCTTTGTTCCATTTAGCAAATTTTCATGGTCTGTTTTAAATTTTCAAGCCAAAAGTCACATTTTTAAAAAATCTTCAGTGAAACATGTAATTCTATCTGTATGTCAATTCTACTGGTAATTTTAATCCACTAACAACAACCAGCTTTTAGCTCCCTTTTTGCTCTATTACCAACAACATTGCATCTGTATTCCTAACTTACCACCATATGGTTGATTCAAACCACTGGCCTCATTAAAAGAATACAAAAAACAGTGTGTTTACTGGTGGATGACATCAGACTTTGAAGACAACACCTCAAAAGTTAAGAAGCCGTCCCCTTGTCAGTTTTCAGAACAACTAGCTTTTTGAGAACATCATCTAAGCTGGCTTGGTACTGCAAGATAGTGATTGCCTCGACTGGAAATGAGAATAAATTATTTGAAGTGGGAGGAGGTGGTTCTATATATATATATGTTATTTTGCCAAGCCTAAAATACAAAATATTACCTAATTTAACAAAATGCAGGTCAAGCCCCAGGGATGCAATGGATGTAGACCTTTGGTGCCCCTACATATTCTTGTTTTCATTGCAACACCATTTTTTATCCAAATCAAACACTTTGACCCCTGTAAAACTGGTAAATGAACCATTTTTATTGATTTTTGCTGTTTGTTAAACATGTAACTAAAGACTTTCACGTTGCACATAGTAACAAAACCATATTTTTTGTTGGAATCGGGGGCGACAACATTTGACCCCTGTAAACTGGTATGACCCCTTTTTATTGATTTTTGCTGTTTTTAACGTGTAACTCAAAGACTTTAAAGGGATTTAGCAGCGATTATTGCGAGAGAATCGAAAAATGTTGAAATGCATTTGTTTTCAACTTATAAATCAGGGATGAGAGTGTACAATTCCATAAAACTGCGTAATGTAAAACAACCACCAATAGTGCAAGAATGAAGTATTATTTAGACATCTTGTCATTCCCCTGCTCACCGCAAATAACACATACATCGATGACATCTGAAAAATCTACAATAAACATCTGTATTGTGTTTTACACGAGCACAGAATAAACAAATCAATAAGGTTTGGGGTTTGAAGGGTCAAACTGTATTGATCATGGTGCACAATACATGCTTAAAATGTGGGATCTTCAGCTGTCCGATGAGGCTTTTTTGATATCGAGTCGGAATTTTGATAACGCACGTATAGAAATTAAAGAATCGGATAAAAATCCTTGCCTTGTTTTTAATACACCATTCAAGCCAACCCACTTTTCGTTCTGTTTGCATATCCATGCCATTAACAAAAATACAAATATGAATTTGAAAGATTTTTTCCTATGTTTCGGATTAGCAATCGCTGCTAAGTCCCTTTAAGTTGCACATTAAAACCCATATTATTTTGTTGGCATCTTCTTATATAATCTTAATAGAAAAATAAGGCATGGTACACTTGTTCAACATGATTGGTAATCTAAAGTGACTCCTTTGTAATCTTGTTTAACCACCGGTCCTTAAGGCACCATTTGCACCACTTAAGAATCATGTTTCATTGGCCTTTTATTTGGGGGTCACCACCAATGATATATACGGGGCATGTACCTTGGAAAGGGAACATAGTCGAGCATCTTTAACAGACGACCAGATGGCAGACAGCCTAACCTCATTTTTAACATTATATAATGAACTATCCCTAGGGTTACTATTTCCCATTTCATCAAATCCATCTATGCATGTGTACGAGGTACCAATCTTGACCGTTTGATGCTGACAGACACTCAGACACCCACATTGGAAAGCTATGGCTGGTTACAAACACAAAATCAACATGCAACATATTCCTGCACATACCTGATTAAATGCTTTAGTTTTGTAACCGTTAGCACTGGTTTGTTAAGTGTCCCCACTTATGACTTGAATCCTCAGACTAAAACTAAACAATCTTGTCCATCTGGATGACGTAGAACAGAGAGGTGTTGCTTGTCTGAACGCACGCCTGAGGCAGAATAGGTGCAAGAAAGTCTTGGCATAATAGTGAATCATCTTCCATTTAACCACCATATTCTGCAGCAGAATAAATAATACAAAGTAGCATTTTACAATTATGTTACTCCCCAAAAATGCTTTCACATTACACACATTTTTGAAAAAGTGCTGTTGTGGTCAGACTCAAATTGGGCAAATCCTCAGAATTTCTAAATTTTCTACTTTAACCACTAAACCTTTGGTGTTGTTTAAGTATTGAAGCATTTATATTAAAGTCTGACGCAGAGTTTTCAAAATATTATTTTGTTGTGTAATAATGAAAAATAGTCAACTAGAACTAAAGATAATAACCTAAAATGCACAATTCCGAAATTTGAGATGAATTGGATTTTTCGTTTTGATGCAGTAAACATTTGTGTGTAGTATTATGTCCCATAGGATACTGTGTATAACAAAATTTCCGGATCCGGAATTTTATAACAAAGTTGTGATTTTCTATATGAAGGAATTTGATTTAAGCTTAGCAATTTCACACAGTGATTAGTATATGGACAAGCATTATGTACATGCAAAAAACACAATTTTTTTGGAAATTGAGGGCACCCTCCTCAGGAAATCTCTGAGACAGCCTTTAATTCTACATACATTAGACTTGGGTTCCAACAAGTGTTACATTTTTCTAGATTAAATATTAAACCTGTTGAAACACTACCTGCCTTTTATACAGCAGTTACCATGCGACATGTATATATTCATTTAGCGCAATAACAAGTATAATGTAACATCAATAATCTTTAGCTGCTACCCTCTTCAGCCCTGTCACCATTCTACCATGTTGCTGATTGGCTAAATAAAATCACTATAGTTTGAGTAATAATTTCTGGCCATGGCGTACGCGCGCGTTGCTTTGCATGAACTGCATCTATGTGCAACCCAGTGGTGCACTATTTTGGAGGGAAAGCAGGTGTACTTAGTAACTTGGCCAAGAACTTATTACTCCAACTATAGTTCCATTGTGACCAATTAGCAGGAAGCACACTGGGGTAAAGTCTAATGTTTGCAATAGTCGTATTGCTACTCTGCTACCCATCTTTTGATTGAATTTTACTATACTGTGCTCACCAGTAGCCTGTGTTTAAAGGCTGACTCAGAGATTTCCTGAGAAGGGCGCCCTCAATTTTCAAACAAATCGTGTTTTTTTGCCTATACATAATGCTTGTCCATATACTAATCACTGTGCAAGATAACTAAGCTCGAATCGAAATCCTTCACATAGAAAATCACAACTTGTGTTATAAAATTCCGGATCCAGAATTCTTGTTACACACAGTTTCCTATGGCAATGTTGTACTATACATAAATGTTACTGCATCAAAACAAAAAATCCTATTCGTCTCAAACTTTTGAATTGCACATGTTAGGTGACTATCTTTAGTTCTAGTTGACTATATTTAATTAGTACACAAAAAATTAGATTTCAAAATCTCTGAGTCAGCCTTTAAGTAAGTGCAGTTGATATTACAAGGACTCCAAATCAGCCTAGACATTATGGCAGTGGTATATAACACAATAAGAGATACGATTTCTTGTTTTGCCAATCCAATATCATGTCTTATTTAATCCCTACAGTAGGTCTAATATTTTGCCTAGCTCTAGGGGATTGAAATGGCATCTCTGCTTCATGACGCCAAATGCAGTGTTACTTTTGCTTCCTAATCACTCATGAATAAAACTGGGATTCACAAGTCCAAGCGTTGATCTTATGGCATTTTATTTGGCATCATGTCAAACTTCAATGTAGAATAATCCCATGGATTCATGATGAGATAATAGTGGATACTGGCAGAATAGGTGCCTCTACCAATCTGTTACCTGTTGAAGACCATGTTGGCCCCTGCCATATGTCATTGAGTTGCCAGTACAGCGCCCCCATTGTGTGTCCTTCTCCATTGACAACCGTGTTTTGCAGACGACGATAATGCTCAGTCTCTATCTTGATGCACATTGCTTGAGATATCTGGAAAGTCAATATAAGAGTGTCAGAAAGGTTCATAACATAATATAAACTGGGGTGGTATCTTTCTTATCGGGGTTCATAAACCCAAGACACTTGAGTCAAACCAACTACTACAAAAGATCTTGATTCCTGCGAGTTGACCTGGGCCACTCATTGAAACCCTCCCGAGGGGCACTCCCATCATGGAAGTGACACATGTGTAAGTCTGTTAAGATCCCCCCTTTTCATCTCATGGGGGGTATCGGCCCAAAATCTCTCATATTTTTTTGAAAATTTCACTGAAAGACCCCAATGTTTTGAACAATTTTACCACTGTCCCAAAGACCCCCCTAGTTAGGGGAAATTTTTCCACCCAAAGACCCTCTATTTTTTAGAAAATAAGGTGTTTTTTTCAAAAATTTCAACCAAAAGACCTCATTTTTGGAAAAGTTTATATTCTGTTTACTCAAAAAACCCTATGTTGGGGCAATTTTACGTTTCCCAACCAAAGACCCCTAACTTTTTTCAGTTCCTCTGTCACCGAAATCTGCCTGGGTCTGGAAAGCCCGAAGCCCTTACAAGCCCATCCCTATATCCAATTCAATGTGAGTGCCCCCGGGAAACCCACAAGATGATTAACTATACTCTGTTCGATACCAGTTTGGGGGTGACGTCGCTATGTGTGTTAGGTTTTGCAAGCCCGAAGAACGCACACGCACCTTGGAATTGCATCATTTACGCACGTGAACAAAGGCGGCGCAATCCAAATGCAAGAGCGAATGCGAAGGGGTCCCCGCGCGCAGTCATGTCACCCCCAAACTCGAGACCGAACAAATTACACATCCTCATACAAAAAAATATAAAATTATAGCTTCTTCACCCATGTGAACATCATTATTAATACAAGGTGGAGGTCCTTTTCATAGGACATTGAAATTTAGGGTTACTAACCCCGGGACTTTGTTTTGCACTATAACCAAAACAAAAAGGTAGGTTTGTTTGCTTTTTACCATGCAAGTCTATGGGAAATTAAAAATTTCCTTTGGATTGCCTACAAAATAACAACTACTTGCTAAAATTGTTTAAATTTCTCTAATATTTTTGTTCAAGTCTCGATGTCATTCTTCAAATTTTGAATAAAAAAGTGTGGGTTCACCACTTGAGTGTTTTAAAAACATTTAAGCAATATTAGCACATTTTTGAGAGCACCCCGATTTTCAAAATTTGATATTTTTTCACAGTTATGTTTGTCAATCGGTCTAAGAAACTACACCTGCGAACGGAATGCTAAAAAAGGGTGCTGGGGATTATAAAAATAAGCGATTTTGTAATTTTAAAATTTTGGGATTCCCAGATTTACGTACGGCAGAGCTGGAAATGCTAGTTTAGTTCCGTCTGCGATGAAACAGTGCTTTTTGGGCCGCAAGAGAAGTACGGCTGAAGGCTGGCATTGATGATGAGCAATTGACATGATTTGTTTTTGTTTTAATCCTTTGCGCGAATAAACACAAAAAGAAAATGCAGAAGATATTCCACAGTAAGCTGCGCGCAGACCTTTTGCACCTCAAATGTGCAAATTCTTTCTTTTAGACGCCCTGGCATGGTGTGCTAAATTGAATGCACAAGCTCAAAACAACTTGCGGGGGGGGGGGGGGGTGTAAAAGATCCACATTCAAAACCACTTAATGCCTGCTTTAAAACATGCCTGTGTGTAGCCAACAATCCAATGCTCTCTTTTAATTTTTGTTCTGACTATCTTACTGCCATCACTGACTTGAGGACTACAAAAGCCTATGTCATTTTTTGCACATTCCAGGATATGTGCATTACAATGCAATTATTATGAAATATCAAACTGGCTTGCTTTAATATTTGTTACAAAATCACATAATTGTCAAAATGCGGTTCCTTTTTACCCCACATTACAATGCCTTACCTGGGTCAAATACAGTGTATCTTTGTATATTCTTAGAGCATCAAGAATTGCTTGGCAATCAAAATGTTTTTGAATTAATGCCGCATCTCGCATTGCCTGTATATAGTTAAATATCAAAATGGTTTTTTGACACAATATCATTATCAACATTTAATATATATATATGCTCATAACATATCAAAACATAGCACCAGATTCACTGAAAGTTTAGAAATAATGCTTTTTTTAAAGGATATCTATTGAACAATAACAAAAGAATGGCGCTATGACCATAAAAATATCCCTTACCTAAAGTTATGATTAAAATGTTGGTATGGATGGTATAGAAGTTTCTGCACACTTTTAGGCTATGGTTCACCTCAGCTTCCTCCCTTGGCCTGTGTAAAAATCCATTTTACTGATTAGTCTTTTTTTTGAGGTTCAAGAGATCTTTAACGATTTTTTTAAAAAAACCGTTTCAAGACTAAAAAGGAGGAAAATTGGGCCATGAAGCAACCAAAAAAATAAGTCATCTCAAAGTGCACTAAACGGAATTTCTGTTGTCTGTTTCTGCAGTGAGCGCATCATTAGCTTTTTTGACTAAAAGAATAGCCTTTAATAACTGAAAAAAAATGCATAGCACTTAAGGTTTTTGAGCACAAGGAGCTGAGACGAACACTTTTCTTTGTTTGGCCTTTACTCACATATGATGTTGCCTGTGCTCACTGAAATTAACTGAGATCTGACCGTCCAGATTCCCTGATACCACGGGAAGAACGGTTCAAATGAGGCCAGACTGGTAAAGCCATACTCGGAGGAAATCTTGGTACACACGAAACACAACTCACATCCCCGCATTCTGCGCCATTTGTAGTTATGAACTGCCAAATGATCAAAATTATGGGTTACTGATTATGTTTCACATAATGAAGGATATTTAAAGTACTGAAAATTAGTAGTAATTAGTAGTAGCAAAACCAAAGTTTTAATGGGGGTGGCCAGAGTTCACCCCACCCTTCACCAGCTAATCCTGCCTGTGCAAGTGGCCCAGATTTCTCGATTTGGTCCCATAATAATAACATCGCTAAATCCGTTGAAGAGTTTGGCCATAAAAATTGGTTCTTGGGTTTATTTTTGTGTGCTGACCATCCGAATCTGACTGTTATTATGCTGTCCGATTAACCGTTTTATCCATACAAGTGGTGTCCCCAAAAAACAGCCCCCTCAATAATCGGTCATAATTAATAACACTTTACCATTGGAGATTTTGGTAATAAATTTGGTACTAGGGTTTTTTGGGATGCTGAATCCTAACCTGGGCGTGACTATTATTAGTGAGGTGCGGTTTGATTTACCATTTTATCCATACAGGGTGTCCCAAAAAAATAACCCACCACCCAAAGACCCTCCTTTTGATACCTTAATTTTACATATATATAGTAAAATATTTTAAAAACTTTATAAAACTGCAGTTCATTAGCTTTTTAAAACCGAAAACAGCTTTCAGATCTGGTGTAAAAAGTTTGAACTGACAGGCCTTTAAAGACCATAACCGAAATGATATTCAATCGGGCAATACTTGCATATGGTAAAGGACCACAGCTCGCAAACAAACTCATTAACAGTTTATAAACAACAGCCGTTTCTCTGTAAAAATATTTTGACACTGTTAATATCAATATCAAATTAATCTCTAGATTAATGCTATCTATGTTCATAAATATATAGTATCAACGTCTTTCCATATTTTGGATTTTGAGATAGTTGAACATATCTGTGCGGCATCACTTGCACCTAAACTGAATTAATTGTTCAACCAAATTCATTATGTGTAAACGTCTGTAAAATGCGGGTACTTTTAAACCAATCGACATCTGATACTTGGTGGAAGGACGATTTGAAAAAGTCTTTTCTTGCTGCTCTTGAAAATGAGTCCATTAACATAGTCCTCCGAGAATTGAATGAGAGACTGAAGTTCTGTTTTACTGTTTACCATTCTCTTTCTCCTACATTACCACCTTTAAATGAATGCATGTACACAAAGTGACATCGACCTGGAATTTTTCCTATCTTTGCGGAAAATGGGTGCATATTTCCGGATTGGCAAATGATAAGTCGTGGCTAGGAACAAAAAACAATGATTCCCAAACAGACATTTTTTGAGCACTTTTATTTGAACAGCCTTTCATTTAAAATTTGATAAAAACAATAACATTAATTATAATATAATAATGATACTGAAAAGGTGCCCACCCCAGCGCGCCAACAAGTCAGATTTTTCTTCATGAGGGGCATTACAAACGACCCTCTAGATCTCTGGTAGGCAGGCTGGTGGCAGCCAATTTTGTTGTATCATTCACCTGACATATAGGGCTGAACTTAAGTGTTGGTTAGAAGGGGGGCAATTATAGGCAAAAAAAAGTACTAGCTGTCATTTTTATAGCCGAAGTGCGAATAAGTGATAAAATTCGACTCTTGACCTATATATCGAGGGTTGACAAAACATAAGGAAACGTAACTCACTTTTGGTATTTTGAGGTTGGGGTAACCAAAAAATCGGGAACACCCACAGAGTCTGAAACCATGGACCCAAAACTCAAGTCTACTCCGATTGCCTATAAGCAAAATAACACTACCACATCGCAATGGTGCACACTTTGTTTACGAACAGAAGCCGTAACTCTGCAGTTAGGACCTTCTGAATGGTACCTGTAATTGGCAAAACAATGAGTTGAGGCTTCATAGCTTGCACAATGGCCAGAATTTCGACAGCTTTGTTTAGCTCCTTACCCATTATATTGAGATTCTTTTAAAAAACATTCCAAAGGGATGACGTGCTTTAAGATCTGCTTGAAATAATGTGTCAATCATAGGCAGGATTGAAGATGTAACTCACACATTACCGTTGTCGTTTTTACCATCATAAGGAACGTCTAACTCAGCACTCAAACAGAAAAAAAAAAATAATAAAAAGAATTTCTTTAATTCTGCTGTCATAATTACAAATTGTTCTTTGTTTACTAATTTATATAATGTTTGCTTACAGTACCAGATATGAGTTTTACGAGATGGTGTACATTTTTGAGTAATATAGATTGCTTAGTAGTAATATTAACACACATTTCTCAAAGCAGTAGTTTTGAGTTCAGGCTTTCTGATTGTTCAAACCCTCGATATGCCTTCCAATTCCAAGAAAAGGATACTGAAATAGTTTCAGACACATGTTGTATGGATAAAATGGGCATTATAAATAATATAAACAGACAAGAGAGTTTTTCCAGAGTCATCTATTACTGCTGTGATTGATAACAAAACTTGACATCTGCCAATTTTTTGCATTTTTTTTTAAACAAGTACCTGAAAATTTACTTTATTATATGTGTTTCCGTGACTTCCGTTATGTGTTTGGGTACCCCCCCGGGATCCATAGAGTCACACAATTTCACGATTTCTAATTCGGGATGTTTACTGTGTATTGGAAACAGAAATGACATTTTGAAGGTTCGAGTTTTGAATTAATGACACCCCCGGCCACTGCTGCCGTGTAGGATTTATTGGAGCAAAAGGTATTTGACCGGATGCCCTTTCTGATGTCAATGTGCTGGAATGCCGCCCTAGCTCTCAGAGCCGACGCCCTTGTAGTTTATCTTCTTTTTGTTCTACACCAGAGTAACCAGCGACCCTCTCGGATTTTCCTTATAAACCTAATGGGTGACGGTTTAAACAAAAAGAGCAGCCGACAACCCGGCCCTGGGACAGGTAGTACTGGTTACCAGATACCCAGTAGCAGGTCCTTAGAAAACCTGACCTGACAAATCAGATTTTATTAAAGAATTAATGTTTTCTGATTACTAGTTACATCTGGAATTACACTTAAGTTACAATTCAGAGCTTTTTCAAAGAAAGGTTTTTAAAAGCTTCTTTTTTTTCAAGAATCACCTTTTTCATAGTCTATGTAATTGGGGTAGGCATTGAGTTTATAATGCCAAGATGCAGAGTCATCTTTGTTTCTGAAGATAAGTTAATTTTCCACCTTAATTGACTGAACGCGAATTTAATGTGGTGATTTTTGTGTAAAAAAATCTTATGCAATTAATAATAGACATGCAGTGTTATCATTGAAAAGTATATGTGTCAGCATTTCCAAAGTGTGTCATCATTTTCAAAGTACCATTAACAAACTGGTAGCTGGATTGAGTTCCAAACGATACCTATCCAAAATTCAATCGCTCATATATTCGCAGTGTGAAAAAGTTTTTATTATGTCTTGGTTGTTGGGAAAAACAACATAAACTAAATAAAATGTAAGTCATTCAAATTAACAACATATTTCCCTCCCATTATTTTCGAACCAGGGAGGCTTTTTTTTAAAGTGACAGGAGAGTTTTTTTAGGGATATAAATTCTCTCAAATTGCCCTTGATTTCGGTTTGTATGTGCCACCTACCGGAACATTTAGAGGTTCATTTGGAACAACAAGTACAAAGAAAACCACAACATTGTTTTTGAACTTGCCTGCTTGTAATCGTCCCTGTATAAAACCCTTGCTTTGATTTTCTGTCGTGGCAAAATCCTAAATAATCATCTTATTTACAAGCATGGGCATATTCAGCTTATTCCCTTCAGGTGTGATCTAATACATTGGTATGCAAATATTCCAAATATGCCAAAACATATCAGGGTCGAAAAGAACTAGGGGCGCTTCTTTTCTGAAATGTCCTCAGGTCTCTTTAAATGATGCACCCTTCACTCTTTTAGTACTTTAAAAAAAACCTGTAATAGATTTTTATTTTCCCACATGCCCTTTTCTAATCATGTTTTTATCTTTTCTATTCATTTTAAATCAACTGGATCTAATTGGCTTGCATTTCTCTTTCCACCCCCGACTTTCAAAGCCGTTCCATTCCAAAACTTATTTTTTTACAACTCCTAACATTTTTCATTTTCCCAAGAAATTAATTAGGATAAGATCACATTATGCCACTAACCATTTTTGTGGCATATATACTTACTGATCACCAAGTGAGTATCCCATGGATTCCATGCCAACCCAACCCTCCTCTTCTGTCTGTACACCATTTGAGGGACGTGATGCCATAAAAAAAAAAAAAATGTGGATTCCTTTCATTTGGATCATGGACTAGTACCGCTCCTCTCTTATGGTATCAATGTAAGTTTAAGATAGTCCTTCTTGTACGGTCATCTCTGCTATTTGTACCATAACCTGTTTTGTAAACTATACAAAACCGTTAAAACTTGCAAGATCCCCCTGGCAGGGTCATATACCTAACTGGGTTAAAGGTCACAGAAGAGCAGGGTTTGGCCGCGTATTTGCGCCCCGGGAAATTGTGTTTAACGGGCGGTAAATACCGGTATTACCGGTAAATACCACCAGCCATATTTTGGCCAAACGGGGGGACATACTGGGAAATACCGGGAAATACTAAAAAAGTGACATTTTCAAAACTTTATTTTTCTTTTATAACATATATTGTGAAATTAAAATAAACAAACACAGATAAAGCACTTCATGCAATAAAAGACCCAGGGGAGGGGGTTGATGGTGTTTTCATTTTATCACTAGCTTAGCTATTGGATCAAAGTCTTTTGTCTGAGATTCTTGCACATTCAAGTTAATCCATTTCTCTTCAACATTTATTTAAAGTACATCAAAATTACTACAAATATTAGTGGTTAAATAGCCACATGGAGAGAAATATCACTAAATTGGCCCAGGTTAAAGAAATTTACTTTGCCAGCAGCAGTGTGTAGTGCACGTGTATGCTAAATTCAAAGTACTGTTAAGATGCCACAAGTTAGAATGGCTAGATGCATTGGCCTTTTATTCTTAAAATTCATCATTCAATTCTTAATAATCAATGAACCAGTGTAGCTGGGCCTTGTTCATAAGAACACAAAACCATTTATTGTGTCCAGGCTGTCATTTATAAAAAGAATGAGGGGGAGGGGGGGAAAGAGAGCAAGGACTCTCCAGAGTTCATTTAGGTGCACAATAGAGTGTGTTTTGTATCAATCCATGATGCATTGCAAGTTGCCTATACTGTTTGTACTAAACGCCTGTCAGTACTTAGGGAAAAAGTGTTCCAAAAGTTGTAGGAACCCCAAGAAAATTTCACTAATCATGCTAAAATTCTTAAGTTGTTGTTTACTAAATGCTTTGTGGGCTAAAATGAGCGTAAAAAGTCAGGGGTTTTATGGGTTAAGAATAGGATTTTTGTGGGAGCACATGACCCTACTGAGGTAAAATTTCCCAAACTGGTGCATTGTGGGATTGACTCAATATACTCCTATGGGTGCACAACAAGGGCTCTTACTTGCATGTATATAAAAAACAGGCCTATCAAGTAAGACAGACTCAACTATTGAGCTCCAGTAAGGACTGTTGAGGAAAACGGTGGTAGGAGCTCTGGAACAATTGAGCTCATCAGAAATGAGTTTTGATTGTCAAAATAATGTTTAGACCCACACCAGGGTAGCCTCATCTGATAATCCTTCTAAATAATTACTATGCTTTGTTGTTGGTTTATCCACAATCAATTAGAGGAGAGTGGAGTGAAATGAATTAAATCCATTCAAAATACCCAGATTATCACCACAACATTTATAATGTAAACTGTAGTAATTTGAGGTTAACCACCATGAGGTCTTCAATTGTACTTACATCTATAGTATGCCCGAGTTATCGCCAGGTATTTCCCCAGTTGTTCCGTTTTTTCAGTATTTCCCGTTATTTACCAGTATTTCCCAGTATTCCCACTATTTCCAGCCATAGGTGGGAAATACTAGTAGTTCCTGGGAAATTGCCCAACCCGGCATAAGAGGTCATTTCAGGTCAAATCGTTTACACCAAAAATCCCAAATTTATAAGAATAATATTGTTCACCCTGACCGGTACAGTTTGACCTCAAACACGCAAATTACTCATCTTTGTTTTCAACAACTCACCGTATTCCTAGTAATGAGGACCATTGTTGATTTGCTATCAACCCACAGTTGATATGCACATTAGCGGTCACGCCCGGCGCAGGTTCACGGAAGTGCGTTAACGCAGTACGCTTAAGTCAACGCGATGTTCGTTACGTTTAGAACTTCGGAGTAACGCGTAAGACACCAGGTGCCACAATTGCAAAGCAACAAACAAACCATTTGCTATATATTACGAGGAAAGATTTTTGTGGTGTCAAACTGGGAAGATTTTAGTGTTAGAAATGAGAACTGTTTTGTTGATGTTCCTTTATATACCAAATATCACTGGCGTAACATGCAGGGGGGCAGGTTGCACCCCCCCCCCCCCGACGACTGTGGCCGGGGAAAAAATTTGCAAAATCATTGGCTAAATCAGCCGTTTTTAGCCCTCTGACCGGGGAAAAATGGCCCTTTTGACCCCCCTGAGAGGGGAGATCCCAAGATGGGAAATTGCACCCTCAGAGCATGGGAGGCCGGATACGCATGGGCCATATCTTCGGTCACGTTTGTGACCAAAAACCGGCGATTTTTTACTTTTTTTTTCAAACCCACATTGCCTGTTTTGTCAGCATAACCAATCTGTTATTTACTTTTACAACTATTAAGTGTCAGTTCGGATTCAGCACCTTCTGTGTTTATTTCTTGATCACTAGATATCCTTTGGAGGAAAGCTAATTCCTAAAATTTGAGCCGATCCGATCTTGCTTATTGTGTTTGGTGTTATGAGCAATTGCTCTTTTCCCACGTCCCATAGACTACTGTGCTTTAATTTTTCTGTCCGTTTACGGACAGAAAATAAACAAAATTGTGAATTTACTTAGATGCGACCCGAATTTGCACATAAGATTGGCCCACACATTGATTACTAAGGCTACGTTCAGATGATATAAAAAAATCTCATATCTTTAGTAAGTCGAGGCCGAGGCTATGGATCCAACTAAACTCCCCTTTAATAACCTTGAGTCTAAGCCTAACCAAAATAATATAATCCCTTTCAACTTGATTGGTTATTTTGTCATTGGGGGAAAATAAAGTTTTCTGTCACATTTGTGACCATCAGAAGGTCACCACGTGACGCAAACTTTTGGGGGCACCATGACCAATCTACCAAAAGTCGAAACATTATTTTTGGTTAGGTTTGGACTGAATGTTCTTAATAATGTAAAAATAACAGATTGGTTACGTGACAAAACATCATTGGGCCTGAAAGTAAAAAAATCGCCGGTTTTTTGTCACAAACGTGAATCCGAAGAATGGCCCCACTGTACAATATTAATAAGTTTGCATAAGGATTTTTGTTGTTGCAAAGGGAATCAAACATGGTTACAAGAGTGGTTCATCACAATCAACAACTCTGCAACCGATGCGTCCTGTGGTATTTTTTATCCCACTCGTGCGCTTAAAGCCGCCCTCACTGCGGGATCAATAAATGCGGACGCATGGATTCATCGTTGTTGATGAGTTGTGATGAACCACTCTTGTAACATGTTTGAACCCTAATTATTCTGCACTGGTTGTGAATCACAATTAGCTGTTTCGTGTAGATTTTGAGGCATCGACGTGTTGCAATGGGGACTGCAAGACAAATTTTTCAAACTACTTATTTTTTTCACTATTGGTGTTCTTGTTCTACAATAAAGGCAATTATAATGACATTGGAATACTTATCTTTGATTTATAAGCTTTATAAATACATTTTCTATTTTTTTATTCTGTAGCATTATCGCTGTTTATCCCTTTTTCCAGTCTCTCAAGAGTCAATATTTAACTCAATAAATAATATAGTCCTTATATGCAGTCCAGCCACTCACCCACTTAAATGGCATCACTGACTCTATCATCACTGTTTTAACTGAAAATGGGGGGGGGGGCGTGATTTTGAAAAAAAATGTCTTGTTTTCTAATCCTCTAGTTGAAAGGGGAATCAACATTAACTGACAATAAAAACTACTTCCAAGACAAGCTAAAATCAAACCAGAACCACACTATAACATTTCAAAGCAACCAAACCAAACAAAAACAAGCAAACCCACTTTAAAAACAAGCACTTTAAAGCTAAGTTCTTCACTTTTGAAAATTTTTTCATCACCCACAACCTATGCTAACTACATTAGACATATATAAGGACTTCAAGTAGTGCTAGAAAACTGCTATTAAACAAAAACCTTCTGGCTAAAGCGCTCAGTACATAACCATATGAAACTTTGTGTTTAGTAAAATGTAGCAGAAAAACTGTTGGCACACTACCTATACTTCTTACACCTGGAGAATAAAGTAATTAACATCGATGCGATGCACAGCATTATCACCACCTTTTTACTACAGAAAGCGCTTATTGCACTCTTAGGCACAGTCTAAATCGCACACATTGAAGACGCAGTGCATGATGTACACAAAAAACAAATCTCTTACATCTGATACACAAAATACTAAGGTCATATAGCTTGACATACCAGGCATTCCTCGTGAGATTGTGTGGAGTTATTGATTATGCACTTGTCAATTTCAATCCCGGCCCATAGGAGTAGGTACGGGACATAGGGGGCGTATATTGCCGGACATAGCCGGGCATGGAAAAAAAGTATCTGCCCGCCAGAGCCGGGAGGTTAGCCGGGATTCGCCGGGAATGTACATTAGCTTGTCCCCGCCCTTCCAGGACAATCGTTGATGATAGCTGGGACTTAAGCGGGAGGTACAAAAAATTTCCCGGCACCACCGGGACATAAACGGGGACTTGAACGCAGTGTCAACCATAACACACTGGGCCTCAGTGAGGTGATCGCCGTCAAATCTGTAGTAGGCCTAATCACCATTTTTATAGCCCATGCAGCCGATCTCTTCATGCGTGAAAGCGGCAAGCCGAAAGCGAACAAGTAACACACCGCACGTCGCCGCACGGTTGAGATATCAAACTAATCCGAGAATCGATATTTTCAACGTAAAATCGCCAGGGAAAACAGAAACTAACATTCAAAACTAACAGGAACAGTTTAAAAAAATTTATATCAACTGAATCACAAGAAATTACTAGAGGTTTGTCTGACTCATTAATTCATAAAATCACCTTAGGTAGTGTGAAAGCTATTTGATATTTCTGGTAAAGGCCAGGAATATTGTCATTGCATGGGACTTTTTTACAAACCTATATTAAAAACAAGGTTTGTTCTCAAACATTAAACTTCAGATGTGGTGAAATTCGGCTCGGTTCTGACACCCCGCGATCCAAAATGTAGTATGAATTTATATAGCTAGACTGGTGCGCATAGCCGGACCGAGCCGGGATTGTACAGGTTTTAAAGAAGTCCCCGCCCCCATTGCCGAGAATATACGGGGATTGTCACAGCGAAGCCCGGCTAGTAGGTGCCGGGACATAGCGGGGGATGTACAAAATATAACCGGCTACCCGGGATTTATTGCTACTTTAGCGGGGACCAAGGCGGGGGTGTCACGAGAGCAAAATGTTACATTCCGGGTAAGTCCCCGCCTAGCTCCCGGACCCCGGGGCCGGGATTGAAATAGACAAGTGCAACTCTGTACTTCTAGGTTTACAAGATAGGTATCACATAGGGAAAATCAAGAAGACGAGAAAAGGACATGAAACCCAGATGTATGTAAACACCAATATGCAGCGACTAACTCATGATCCTTGGGTCGAGGGTTCAACCCAATCCGAGTACCGTCATATGTGGGAAGGTAAACAAGACTGCTGTGTGGAGGAGTCAGATATAGAAGGTGACACAACCTGATTAAACTTATGAACTCATCACTAGTGAAATCAAACTCACCTACCAGGTTTGGTGTAGAGCCTTTCATTTCATTATTTCAGCACAAAGGAGAATGCTAGGGTGACTACCAAGACGTCTTACCTAAATTAAACAGAATATTGTAAGATGTGGATGCATAAGAAGTTACTTGGTTCCTATTAATTTTCACCACTAAACTTTGACAAAGTCAATATAGTTTTGCCATTACGGCACATCTACCTCGATTTCAGAATGATATTTAAGACTGGGGTCACATGCATTTTTGTTGTCATTATTACAATATTACTACAACCTAAGTACTAGGGTTGCATGTGACCAAAATGTGACAACCTCCCCCGACACCCCCACCCCTCCCCCTGCGAGACACAAAAATCCCCCTCCCCGAGGACACCCACACCCCTCCCCCTCCCCAAGACCCCATCCCACACCCTCTGCGGTGAGAAAATCTTCAAACCGCTTCCTCGGTGTCCTCCACCAAGTTACAATCATTATATGCTTACAGAACTCCAGATCACTTGTTTAGAACAAGCCTAAGGCCAATTAAGGAAAATTTTCTTAATTATGCACATTAGATAATTAATTACACATATTTTACACCCAAAATCTAATCAGTTAAAGAACTCAACAACACGATTTCTTTACACCACGTTACATCATGAGCCTTTACGGAACTCCAGTAAATCGTAAACAAAGTGGTTAACTTTTTATCACGGACGGAGGACATGCTTCATTTCATAGTCCCCATTCCAAACTCATTCGGCAGGGAACAATAAATTTGTGACAAAAATTTCATCATTGGGCGCATTCTACATGGTGTTGTTAGACCTTTACTGAGTAAATTCAATCTGTGACCTCATTCCATAGAATTATTGTCAATTAGTCTACAAAAAGAAGATTAAGGGCCCCTAAGAGCAAGACACCGTAGGCAACTGATATTATTAATCCCATGATGACATGTGTGCACATTGAAGTTACTACCATGGTAACTATATATTACATCAATAAATATTACGTTGAGCTACCTCTGTTTAACACTCGTCAAGAATGCATTCGTTACTGGGATACAGGCACAGCCAAAAACATGAAATCCTGCCAAATTAGGATACCTACAAAGTAGGACAACATATATTACAGGTTTAGTAGGGATGTCAACATTAAACATTTAAATTATTGGAAGTTATAATCACGTTGACACTTCAAATTAACATTAAAATGACATCTTGGTGTAAATGGAGGACGTGCTGTACCCCGAAATGGAAGACCCATCTCTCTTTCAAAGATGTTGCTATGGGGTGTCTCTATAACTCCTCTACAGTGAGTCTGTTGCCTTCCCAACATTGAATAATGCTGGTACCCATTTACACACCGGGGAGAGAGGAGTAATTGGCCATTGGCAACAGCGGGGCTCGGAAACTCACAACCTTTGGGTGTGGATTGGGCCCCGTATCCATTGGGACACCCACATGTTTGCCCTTACATTGGCAAAATCTTCCATTTCGTCTAAAATTAAAGAAAAAAAACTTGAATGTGGAATTTTGATTTGATTTAAAACAAAAATGGTGAATGGCCTTGCATGAAATTACCTACGCAGGTCATTTGACTACTTTCAGTTTGAGCGAGCATGATCTTTATCTTGAACAGAAGGGAAATCATTAACAAAAATTTCATGACCTGTTTCTACTGGGAATTGTTTAAGGACATGAGCAACATATTTGGCATTTGCTGAAATTCACTGCTTAGTCAAAATATGCACTATATCTTGTCTTAGCAGAAACATACCTAATTCATCACACGTTTCATAGAATATGTCCTGTTCATACACTCCACCTCCCCACACCCTCAATGCATGCATATTAGCATCCACAGTTGACTGGAGAAGATTCTTTATTACGTCTTTGGTGACACGCTCTTGGAAGGCATCAGCTGGTATCCAGTTGGAACCCTTCAGGAAAATTGGCATGTTGTTGATGCGAAAATAAAATGACTTTCCTAGAACATAACAGGGAAATGAAATATTTTAACAAATTAATTGAAAACTGAAAAAGATGAGGGAAAAGAAGAGAATGAGGATGAAGAAGAAGAAGAGTGGAGGACGGAGAAGGACAGAGGAGGAAGAAGAAGAATAGGTTCTTATACCAGACCTGTGAATGGGGGTTTTGAAAAAAGAACTGAAAAAGCTGAAACATAGTGCAAAACTAGGTAAAAAGGTCAAAAACAGGCTGAAAATGAAAGAAAAATCTAAAATTTTGAATCTCTGAAAGCATGAAAAAGAGCTGAAATCAGCTAAAAAGCTGAACTCTCACAGACCTGTTATACATAAGTTGCAAATTATACACAGGAACAGAGTGCCCATATCTCTTTCAAAGCGATTGAGCCAGACTCTACCATATCATGTTGCTGTAGAGGGGTCACTACACCTTCTCTTCAGCAAGTCTGTTACCGTAGCAAAATATTATAATAATCTTTGCATTGTCAATTTGAAGTGTATAAAGAGCAATCAATCATAAATTCAATCAATTGTTTGCTCAGTGTGATAAGCTCCATAATCTAGTTTCAAATATTGAGTACAGTACCTGGGCTATCTTTGATGGTATCTTGAGACAAAACTACATCTCGAAAACCAATCTTCAAGTTTTTGCTCGATGTTTTCATCTTGGCTTTTAAACACCACATTGAGTTGGTACAAATTCTGGTCGCCATAGCCGCTTGGCCACCATGCCTGTGTAGACACATCACATACAAATCAATTAAGGTATCTTCTCTTTAAAATTGTCTAAATTTTGTGGGAAAAATAACCCAAATTCTTCAATATGAAACAAAAATATAGAAATTTGGCAAAAATGTCACAATTTGTTAATACCTCTTGGACAAAATCTGGGGGTGCGATATAAGGTGCTGGGGCATGGGGGTAGGGCGGGCAGTGCTGTTGTAAAAATATGGGATATTTTAAATTCTGCTACCTTCCTACTCCAAAATTTAATACCTAGAGATTGCTGAAGCTACTCAAATTACATGCCATAAATACACAACAGAATTACACCATCTTGTCAAATTTAGTCAAACTAATGCATCACCCCGTGTGTGTGACTTTTGACCTGTGTGTGTGACCTTTGACCTCAAATTTGTTCTGTGCTAAGTTCAGCTGTGCTTGCCCCTTTCCCACTTTTAAAATCATTCTGTCACTCCTGATTGACCCTTGAATTGAAGATAAAATGGCTTTGCTCCCGATGCATAACTTTCTTGCATGCAATCAATCCAGATTTCCTTCTTACCTTCACAAATTCAATATTGCCAATGTACACAGCCACAATATGATTTTTAGTAGATAGAGTCATATTGGACTCTACGCTAATTTTCAACTCTGGGATCGAAACCATCAGTTTCCCTGTTACTTGACCTGTTAGTATGGGCTCAAAGAATACTGTCACATTGACACTCCACGGGCCTGATACTGTAAGAAATAAACAAACAAGCAAGCTACAATAAAAATACACTAAAACAAATGGAACAAGAGCATCAATGATACAGCAGCTGAGATAAAAAACTTTAAATGGTAATCAATGAGGCAATTGACCTATGACCTTCTGTATTTTTTTATTATTTTTTTTTGCAGGGGTTGCAACAACCCAACACCCCTCCTGGCTACTGGCTATGGACCTGTCAAATAAATACCTGAGTAAAACCATTTTGACTTAAACAAAATACATAATTGAAAGGTGAGTGACCCGATCAACAACCTTACCCCCCCCCCTCTTTGCTCCATCAAAATTAAGATTTTGGCATCAGATGAAAGTTCATATTTTTCTCATTACCCTACTGAAATTTTAGGCCCAGGAAATGTTTCCTTGATGTTGTAAACAAAAACATCTCCAAATGTGGTCGATCACATTTTTTTTCTTCTACCATCTGAACGGCTAGGCCAATTAAACTCAAAATTTGCAATCAAGATGTTTTTGCTCATAATTATTGCTTCCCTGTGAGGGAGAAAATACCATAAGAAAAATCGGACCATGATCGGGTCAACTACCTTTAAGTGGCAAATTATCATCTCACCATTTTTCATCATTATAGTGTGGGCTATAACATCTCTGACCTGGGCAGTGTCATAAGCCTCAATATCAATGTCCTTCCTGCAAATCAAAACAACACACATCAACCAATAAGCGAAATTGGCATTACAGTTTTGTGATGCATTGTGGGTATTATCACACCGATCACGGGTGTCCTAATATCTCAAACACATGACAAGGTTACTGTAGTTTTCCAATGCAATGAACTCTGCCGTTGCCACAAAAATGCCCCACTATTGAGGCATTTTTCTGAGATGTTGCCAAAATTCTCAATCATCCACATTCACTAAATGTCCGTTTTACTTCAACATTTTCAAACTCATGCGTGAAAACGACAATGATATGCTGGGTGCAAGTTCAAATGCACACCCTGGAATAATGCATGAAGATGGAAAAATGTCTATATACTATAGCCACCTAGCTGTTTACAAACCTATTTGAAAGTCTCATTATTATGACAAAACCAGAATAAAATACAACAATATCAACAAAGTATTGTCCTCTGAACTACAATTGTGTACCTGTTTCAAATACACTTCGAGAGTTGACTAACAGAAGGGCCCTACTCACTCTGCATTTTTGGGCCATTTTGAGATTATGTAGCCCACATATTTTATGCAACCATATGTCCTAAAAATTATAAGGTCAAACTCAATTCCACTTCTAATTGTAGGTACAGCAGAATTTCACTTGAACACATCTCAATGGAGCACCATACAGTTACCACAGAATATCCAACTCTGAGTTAGCATTTTTTTGAGTTAGTCAACCACTTGACTTATTTTTGAGGTTTGCATGTTTCATTTACAGAGGGGGAAAATCACTGCCTGCAATATTATTGTGATATAGTCTGCCATCTCATGCTGGTGATATTTGTACTATTGGTAATACGATATGAACAGGAACTCCCCATATTCTTTTATTAGAGTGATAAAGTAAACTGGCACTTACAGAATCCGGACTTATCAACAATTCAACATTGCTTTGCATTGTTTATTGGGGATTGTAGCCATTTTTATTTAAATATGGTAACAGAAGGAAGAACCTAACACAAGCTCCTACAGTATTCTGCAGGCATCGTCTCTTTTATTGGCAAAATATAAGGTGTGACTTATAGTTTGCAATGTGTATAGCCTATGTAAAGGGTTGCAGCTATCACTGATTTTGAACTTCCAAGTGGATGAAATTTTCCCCCAGAAGAAATGACAGATATTGGCTCTAAGCCAAAAAGTATATGGTAACAGACAGTGTGGTTAGAGTCCTAACAGCTGGGGTTTTCTGCTCCATGAGCAGTATTAAAGGGAGAGCGCATGGCCCCTGGTTAGGGTATTAACCTTTGGTGCTAAAGGTCCCGGCTCAATTCCTGGCGGGACCACTTGCAGGGATTTAATCGGGTACTAAATTCTGGATTTAACCTGTACAAGAGCTATTGATTGAAAAATTGGATTCTCTCTCCCATGGTTCAGTTGGACTTTGGGCAAATTACCGCATTTAATAACCCGTCCTTCGGAGGGGAAGGTCGGTCCCCGGTCCCATGTACAGAGATTCATACCTGTGCACATCAAACACCCCGCAACACCCCACCCAGGGGTTCATAACCAGCTCCTTCCAAAATTCAAGGACTTTTCAAAGGACTTTCAAGGATCTAAATGAGCTATTTCAAGCGGACCTAAAGTTGTACCAATGTTGTACGGATTTTCTGTATTCAGTACGAAAATGATGCAAAATATGGACGGACGTTTTCACACAAAAAAGTACAGAAATGGTCGCGTCATTTGTTCTGCATTGTACCTCATTCAAATATTTAAGATTGTTTATAGTTATGTGGTAACACCACCGTCTGACAGCCCCTTTAAGAAACTGTCTGTAGAAAAAACTAAGTCCATATGGAGAATTATATGAAAAAGAAGAAAGGTCAAAATTTCAAAGGATCATAGCTTGAAAACTGAGCCATCTATATACAACTGCATCATGAGAGAGCTCTTTGAATTACTTTCCTGAAAAAAAAATATGGACTCACCGAGTTCCACCATCTGATTCTGATAGTTCCCCTTTTAGGAACTGTCAGTATGAACACAGTCCATAGGAAAATATTGTTTAGCTTTTAGTACATTAAATATGAACTTAAGTCTAAACTTTAATGGCTCATAACTTGAAAACCGAGCTACCTATGTACATTTGAACTGCATCATGAGATAGATCTGTCTACAATACAGCTTTTCTAGAAAAAATGGACAGAGCTCCGCCGTCTGACAGCCCCATTTAGAACTGTCAGTAGGACTAGCGTCCAATGGAGAATTATATGAAAAAGAAGAAAGGTCAAAATTTCAAAGGATCATAGCTTGAAAACTGAGCCATCTATATACAACTGCATCATGAGAGAGCTCTTTGAATTACTTTCCTGAAAAAAAAATATGGACTCACTGAGTTCCACCATCTGATTCTGATAGTTCCCCCTTTAAGGAACTGTCAGTATGAACACAGTCCTAAAAAAATATTGTTTAGCTACAGTAGTACATAAAAAAATTTTTTAACTTAAAACTTAAACTTTAAAAGGCCTCATAACTTGAAAATTAAGCTACCTATGTACATTTGAACTGCATCATGAGATAGAGCTCTTTAAAATACAGCTTTTCCAGAAAAAATGGACAGAGCTCCGCCGTCTGACAGCCCCATTCAAGGAACTGTCAGTAGAAACTAAGTCCATATGGAGTATTTTCTTTTAATAAATAAGAGCATGAAAAATGAGTCTAAAACTTCCAAAGATTCTTAACTACCCCTTTGCACCACTGCATTGAATAGTAGACTGAAATACCTTCAGAAGACCTTTATCATACAGCAGTTAAATGGTTAACTCAAGATATTAATGTGGGTAAACCTTCCGAAAGTCGGGAGAAAAACGATGTCGGAAACCATTTAAACAGACTTTATAAATTGGAAATTTTCAAACTAGATTCTTTTATTGTTTTAAGGCATTGCCCTCTTTCCTTAACTTTATTTTTCTGTATTTACTTATTTTCTTACTTATATACACTTTATTTTTATTTTAGTGACGCGACCATTTTCCATATTTTTTTTTGTCCGTATTTCGCTTCATTTTTCGTACGGAATACGAAAAAATCCGTAGTAGTAGGCATGTGTGCAATTAGTTTCACTTTTAAAGAGAACATTAACTTCTCTCAATACACCGACTAAGACAAAAACAAACCCAAAATGGGCGTGATCTTTTGCATTTATGACACGTTAAATAATCGTTACCACAGCTGTATAGCAGCAGAAGGTTTATAAAATATATTCTTAAATTCCCATTGCCGTTGATGTCGCAAATTGATAATAAAATTTTTTTTTTTTTTTTTTTTTTTTTAATATTTCATTTTACTCAAACTCCATCACACAAGTGACTGCAATTTTCAAGGACTTTCAAGGACCATTTGTGAATTTCCAGGGTTTTCAAGGTCTGGAAAAAAGGATTTTGAAATTCCAGGACTTCAAGGACCTTCAAGGACCGTACGAGCCCTGCCCACCCCTCCCCAACACCCCGCAATACCCAACCCCCTCCCCAACACTCCGCAATACCCAACCCCTGCAACACCCCACCCCCTCTCCAACACCTCACCCCCTCTCCTATAGCATAGTAGTCTCATGTAGCGAAGGAATTTTGCCCGAAATACGCCCAAAATCTAATTGGGTCGAAAACTCTTCAGCCCGATTCCTTCCACCAAGTTACTCATATACGCCTTACGGAACTAAAGAAGAAAACTTGTACAAGGCCTTGCAGGAACATTCTCCATAAATTATGCAAATGGAGATACTTAATTAGCATTATTTTTTAGGGCCACAATCTATCAGGTCGAGAACTTAATCAGCCCGCTTCTTTCCACCAGTTACAATTGTGTCCTTAAGGAACTCCAGATTAAATCATATACAACTGGGGTTTAACATTTTTGTCACGGCCGGACAGCACGGACGAAAGGACGGACGGCGAACGGACGGACGCTGCTCATTTCATAGTCCCCGTTCCGAACTTTTGGGCGGGGACAAAAAGAGTAGGGTGATTACCACGGCTGTCCCATTCCATACCCGGTAAAGTGGACCCCAATGGAATAAGATTACCTGTTCCTCTCCAGGGACAATGTCCAACCAATCAAAATGTGCACCATGACATGGCAGGAAATGGGACCAGACAAGAATTTAGGGGGCACGGTCAAGTGAAAATTTTAGGTAACAATGGGGTGAAATAGACAAATATGCAAGAGTTGCCATTTACTGTAATTTGACAGATATTGATCACTTTTGACAAGGTGGATCCCCCAGGGGGTGGATCCCAAGTTTGGAGGGTAAATGGAGGGGGGGGGTTGGGAAACAAAAAATGGGGGGGGGAGGGGGCACTTGTGAGAATTGTACACGGTGGGGCTAAGGTTTTTTTTTTGGGGGGGGGAAACTGGCGGAGGGAAAAAATGTCATCACTGTATGTACATGAGACTCTAATATACCAATTGGACCTTGACATCACAATATGAAAAGGTCGCAATGAACATCCCTGTAAAATTCCCTTCAGTCAATACATAACAAATACCCGAGTTTATCAATAACAGGGTATTTGACTTTATTAGAAAGGGGTTCTCAATTTTTTAGCTGAAGGGCCAGAGAGAATGCCAAACTATTGAAAGTTCCTACTGAGGGCCAAATACACCGGAATTTCTAGTTCCGTTTATTTTGAGCAAGACGAGGGCCAAAAATCAAAGGTGGCGGGCCGGACAGGCATTGGCCTGGGGGCCCCTATTGAGAACCCCGTATTAGAACAATTCATGCAATTTATGCTTCATTCAGCGGTACTCTTCCTGATATTTACCAGGATCCCTTGTGAGCAAACGCCGGGCCCCAGTCCCAGCTGAATGCAGCATTGCTTCCTTGCGGATAAAGTGTTGGGTGACATATCCCATGCTGCACTTCTGGTGGACAGTTGGATGGACATTCATAACTGTAAGAGTTAGACTGGCTTGTGGCATAAAGTCTTGGAGCTGACTGGGAAAGCAAATTGGATGTGTTTGTTCCTGCCTAAATGAAAAGCGAACCATTTATCCTAACATTAGCAGTGTATTGGCTACCTGCTTGTGTATGCTTAATTTTCTTTCTGTGAAATAAAAAGAGCAATAATTAATAATTAACACCTGCATGAAGAAATACATAGCAACTGCACCAAACCATATTAACCCTTTCAACCGCAGTGGGTACATTCTATATTGCTATAGTAGGATTTTTTATTCCATCAGTTCAGTAAAAGTTTTGGGGCGTGTCGACGATTCCATGCGTTCTCAAAGGTTGTATGCTTTACCCAATCGGTACAATAGAAATTCGATGTCACGATACCGGAATAAGATTAAGGCCATAATTAAAAATGTCCCTTTTATCACAAGAAAATATACAAAGCAAATTGCATGAATAAATTCAAAACACCAAACACTTGAAGAAACTCTGAAGCATTCAACATAAGAAAATGATACGAACAAGTAATTATTACTCACCAAAGTTCTTTTATGTCACTGAGGAATATTAGAAAAAATCTTATACGTTTACATTTATTTGTCTTGTTCTGGAAATAATATTTGACAGTTTGGTTCAATCATTTAAGTATTTTAGAGTTTTGGTCACTCATAACAAACTACAGTATTTACGTGGCCTAATTCTCCTCTTCACTCAGCCTCGATGTCCATGACACTTTATCCGTTCTTTGATTGACACCAAACAAAGGAATCAATAGCGTGTCTCAGACTTTACGATAATCTATTCAATTGAATCTGGTATGAAGCCTTTACATATTCGATACAAAAAAGTTCATGTAAAATGGGTTAAAGCATCTTATTCTGTTGAACAAAGTTGAGCATTTCAGCTGTTAATACAGCTTTTTAGTTTTTGATCTCAACACATCCCCTCCAAATGAGCTCGTACCATCGACAATATGCGTTTATTGACAGGAATAAAAAATCAGACTATGAGTCACTGTATTTTGAGATGGCTTCCAAATGATCTGTGGTAATTTCGGAAGCCATCTCAAAAGCCACTGACCTAAAACTAGGCTTGTTTGTACTCATTTCAATGTATGCTGATTCTGAATATGGTCGTGGCAATGTATAGTTTTTAAATTTAAAAAAAATGAAAGATTTTGATCTTTCCATGCCAATGGCCGGAAGCAGACGGAGTTCAGACTATATCTGCCCAGCAACAACTCGATGTGCACTATGGCACGATAGTGTCATGTGATGTGCAGTGAATCTAAAGACCTCACTTTGCACAGTTTGTTTTCACCGCCAATTCAGGGATTGCCTTGGCTTCCGCTGTTTTCACCGCGACTGACGTAGTTCCCCCCGGTAAATAATCATTCAGAGGTACGTCATCTGTCCCCTGATGCCATGAAAACAACCACATCATGTAGTTCATGTATACCTCGTATGTATCGGCGTACTCGATTGGTCAATACGCGCACGTGACCATGTAAACAAACGTTTATGCAGGGCTGCCGTGACAAACTCCGAAAATGGTCAAAAATCATGCAATTTTCAGGCTGACTTTTTGTAATGATTTTTAAATTTTGTAAGCAATAATTAGTAAAATACGGTATACATGAACGGGTTCATTCATAGTTTTTGGGTATGAACCCCAAATTCATGAATGACCCCGAATTCATGCGCGTGAGGTGGGGAGAAGGAAAGAACACAGGGGAAAGGAAGGCAAGGAGTTGAAAAGTGAGGATGAAGCTGGAGCGAGAAGTGGGATGAGGGCAAAGGGGAGGAAATGGGGATGACAGGAGAGGGGAGGCAGGAGGAGTGGAGAGTAAAAACGTGAAAGGCACAGTGGTGACGACAATTGGCTAAGAGGGCAATGGGGGAGGGAGTTTTTTCCCTCGCCCATATTATTTGTTGGTGCATTTGCTGAAACTTTATGGTTAATATGTCAACTTCAATAGTTTCTTTTGTCATCTTCTATGGACTTTTGAGTCAGATTGACAACTGTAAGACACAATTTCTGCTGCCTGAATTGGCTCTCACAACTAGTCAACAGCATTATCCACACCACTGTAACAAAACATAACAAACAGATTACAAAGTTCCCAGATTACCACAGGCAACTAAGTCACATGCATTACCTACAGGGTTAAAATTAACATCGAAAATAATTAGAAAAAACAAAAAAAAAAAGATACCACCTTTTTGTAAATAGCTAAATGTCATCTTTCTGTGCCATAAGAGATTAAACTGCATGAGGAAATCTACTATGACTACACGGGGAAGCTTATGACAACTCTAAATTCTCAAATGGCACCAAATCAATGGATTACATCTTAATTCATCGAAAGTGGCGTGATGCCTTCAAAATGTAGAAGCAAAATATAGCAGCTTTTCATCAATCGGCTCGGACCATCGAGTGCTGGCAAGCATCAGTTTGGGGAAAAGCGAACGCGTCCCGATCAACATGAAGCCGAGTATGAAGGCCAGGTTCTATTGGACTTCAATTAGCCAGAGACAGATATCTTCAATCTAGATAGGTGTAAAATAAGGAACAATTTGAATGTTTTACGTAACTGAGAGTAAAGATGACATCTCTTCCTCAATATGACTGTTTGGTGAAGGCTAACACCGAAACAGCTGCTAACGTTTTACCAAGAGGAAAAAGACAGAAGCTTCTTGCAAGTGAGGATCACATAGTCTCTGCAGCAGACATTAGCTACAGATAGCCTCAGAAGAGCATTTCCCTCTGCAATCAACAGAACAAGTCAAAAGCTACAGTCAACAAAGGTGAACCTCGACAGAGCATATCTTGAAGCCAACCAAGACTATCTTCAAAGAAAATGGATGAAATAAAAGAGAGCAAATGAAACACTTCTCATAACCATGGAAATACCAATTATAACCTCAGCTGTAAAAGAAAAAGGGGCAGGAAGGCAATTGAAGGGCAGATCTCATCAGTAGAGACTTGACAACTGGTACAAACCTTCAAAAATCCTCTTGGAAATCCCCCAGTGGTTTACGATGAGAAAGAGGAGATGAAGCAGTCTTTGAGAGCCTTCCATTCGTACTGTAGCTTTGATGAAGAGTAACTGCGAAGGCATTGATCAGCTTAAAAATGGAAAGAGCTGTGGTGCAGATGAAATTCCTGGAGAAGTCATTAAATACTGTAACATCAATGACATAATCCTCCACTTCTGCAAATGCTGCTTTCCACACAGGCCAAAGACCAAGCTCTGGGACTTTACCAACATAACCCCAATGCCAAAATCTGGCGATCTAAGCATCCAGAAACTATAAAGGGATCAACTTAACATCCATCATCAGCAAGACCTACAATCGAATGATTAATCGGCATCAGAGACCATATTCGATCCACTTCGAAGGTTCAATCAAAATGGCTTCAGACAAAGGAAGAGGAACTGTTGGTCAAATTCTGGTCTCTCGCCTTCTAGAAGGGGTTCAAGCCCCGGAAATTTACCAGTAGTCTTGACCGTCGTTGACCTTCCGAACGGCTTTTGACAGCATCTATCGAGTCAAAAGTGCAGATACTGTCACCTATTGGCAATCCCTGAAAAATTGTCCTCAGCCTCAGCAACATGTATGACCCCACTATGGCCAAGGTCTCTCTCCAGATTGGGAACCAGAATCTTGATATCCAGGCGGGGTGTTACATGGTGACCACTTCTCCTTTCCTATTCATCATAGTTCTAGACCACTGCCTCCACAAAGCCATACCAGAAAACAAGGCTCAAGAGCTTGGAATTTACCATCATACAGACAGTCTAGGAGAATTGAAAAGCAAACCAGAACAGACCATTGATTTGCAGATGACCTAGCACTGCTATCTGATACGGTGTATCACGCTCGGAACTTCGTTGGCCTTGGAAAGACAAGCAGCAAGATTGGGCTTCATATTAATTCAAAAAAAACCCAGTAATTATTTAAATAGTCATCTGAGCACCAATCTGTCCCTGAATGGCAGTAAACTTCACAATTCCCATGACTTAATATCTTGGTGTGTGGATGCATCGACAAGCCAGGACATTCATGTCAGAAAGGGTCTTGCTTGGAAATCCATCAATAAGTTGCAAAAGATCTGTAAATCTGACCTAACCTCGACATCTCAAAGTTAACATTCTTCCAACACTGTGCGAGCCGTACTTCTTTATGGTTCAGAAACATGGACTTTGACAAACAACTGGAAAGAGTTGAATGGATGCTACACCAGATTACTTAGAGCTGGCACTCAATTCAGTTGGATTGGACAGTACCCAACATGGAGCTGTCTGGCGATATTCCAAAAGTCACCTCTAAAATAATACTATACTAGATTGGCTGGCTGCCGGCCATTTTTATCGTCCCACAGAAGAGGCAGCAAGCAGGTTTCTGCTTTGGGAACCCAGACATGGACCGTCGGGTGCACGAAACAAAACCTATGTCCAGGTCCTTCTTGAGGACACCGGCCTAGAGAACACATCTATAAGATGCAATAGATCTTTCAGTGCAATAGATCTTTCAGTACAATCTTTTGTTCAGGTGATTATGTGTCCCATTGTGTGTGTGGGTTCTATAAGGTGTATGCAGTGATTAATGTATGCAGGTGTGTGCTATTTGTGTGTTGTGTGGTGTGTTATTTTGGGGGGTGATGGTAGTTTTAATGGTTTTGCTGTGGTGTGTTGCATGAAGGGCTACTCTTGCTGGTGCTTAAGGGGGTGAATGTTTTTATGTCTTTTAAAACTATTTCTAATTTTTAACTCTTATTCATTTTGTATTGTATAATTTACCATTAAGGCAGAAGTGGGTATGCACATCTCAGATGTCAGTGTTTTCTCACTTTGTTGTGCCCTGGCGCCTCTGCCTGCTGGTCCCCTTTTTTATTGTGTGTATTTTGTTAATGCCCAAATGATTAACACATCTGAACTTGCCTGTCTCATGGAGGACAGCAAAGTCTTGAAAATCTGCTATGCTGAATGTGCGGGATTCATGATGAATGATGGTCGCTGCGGTCGATGAATGATTATGCTACTACCCAAAAGATTTGGTTTGAAGAAATTACATGGCTTTGCTATATTACCAATTTCTAACACTTGAGATTGTTTACAAAACGCTTTTCATTGGTTCTTTGAGGGCTATCTCCTTGCTGGGCGTTAATATGAAAGGTTTTTTATATGTCTTTTTAATAACTATTTCTAATTTTTAACTCTTCTTCATTTTTTGTATTGTATATTTGACCATTAGAGCGAGGTGGGGTAGGCACATCTTCAGAAGGTCAGTGGTTCTCACTTTTTTTGTCCCTGGCACCTCTTGCCTGCTCGGTCCCATTTGTTTATTTGTGTAATTTTATGTTTATTGCCAGAATGATTAATAACATCTAACTTGCCTGTCTCATGGAGGACCGCAAAGCTTGAAAATTCTAGCTATGCTGATGTCTGAATAATGATATGGGGGATGGTTCGACTGCGGTTCTGATGATGATGATGACATACACCAAGATTTTAAAGCAATTACAAATTTCTTAAATTAAAAAAAAACCAATTCTTAAACACTTGCGATTGTAACACACGCATTTCCATTGGTTCTTTGCCATGTGATCTTGGAGCACATATCACACGATACAGCGCGTACCGTCAAATGCGCTGTACGCCACGCACTGTTCGGAAGAGCCAATCTAAGTTGCATAGTAAACCACGGCGTGTATCATGTTTTAAAAATTCGGTGGGTAAGCTCGTTAGTAAAATCTATCATAATTTTAATAAATAACACGTCTTATTTTGAATAAATGTTAAAGAATGAGAATAAAGGTATTGTTTTTAGAGCTCTCTGCCATGTATCTAGCAGGTCATACACACAGGCGACAGCAACTGATTTTAGCATCTTTGATATTTGACTATCTACTGAGATAGTAAAATGGTTGCGGTGTTTCGGAAAACATTAATTTTCAGTGACATTTTACTTTAAATCAGACGCATCATACAACAGATGTTGACAAAGCATTTTGAAAATTAATACAATCACCCGTAAATGAAAATTGGTTTCTAAAACAGTATATTGTTTCCTTAACAACTACTACTCCCGTGTATTTGGAATCTCCCTTTTCCAGGTCGATAATAACAATTGCATCATCTTTGGGTGCACAAGAGTACCCCAAAACGTAATATACACAAATTTCTATTCAGGGCGATCCCTGGTGACGTCATACCTCTGACGTCACCGGCGACCCCATCATGCTCGTCCTCCCTTTCCCGTCAACGCCCCATAGGCTCACCTCTCGTGCGACAACCAGTGGGGCTGGGTGGGAAGGGATCGACATTGTAAAAAGGAATTTCCAAATAACGGGAGTTTTAAGAAAACAATACTGTTTTTCGAACAAACTCCCTCATATTTGCAAGCTCCTAGGGTTCCATGTCGATAATAACAAATTGCATCGACATTGTAAAAACCCCCTTTTTCCAGACTAGCACCGCCCATATTCCGAAGGAAGTTGTCGCCCGAAAAGGGAGACTAACACGATTCGAATAGAAACCCAAGCTAGAACGCACCCGAGGGCTACCCTCCAAGAGCGGCCGCGGGTAAGCCCCGACCCTGGACACAGAGTGCGAAAGCTACTAAAGGCCTAGAACAATTAAAGGCCCACTTTCGCTCCCCGTGCCCATATCGTTAATTCCTGTTAAAGTCCCGGGAATCGACTTACCTTGAACTAAACATGCTCACGTCCGTTCGAGGACGGCACGAGAAAACCCGCCGCCCGGGACTCATATCCTTCATGTACGTAGTAATGAAATATTTGATGATCGCCAGCCAACAGTATTAGTGATTGATCTAGCGGAGGCCCGTCGGTAAAGGCAGCAGAATTTCTACAGCTCTGGTGGAATGAGCCGTAGCCTGTTTTCGCCCGGCGTTCCCGCATTGGCCTGGTTTGATAACCTCCAGACCCAACTGCCAGAGTCTCTTTCGAGGCAGCCTTATGCGGGAGGTCCTGTGATCACAAACATCTGCTCTAACCTACCACGAAGGGCCTTCGTACGGGAGTGGTAATATTTTAGAGCTCTTATCGGACACCACACAGACGGTCCCTCCATACGGAAGAAACCTACTGACATGTGTCTCTCTTAGCTGATAAAAGCGGGTGTAAGACCCTGGCACTGTGTCTTCACCTGAATCCCCGCGAAGGGTGCCTTCGTCGCTCCTGCGGGGTCTCGCCTCCCGTCTCCTACTGCGTTACTCTCTTCTTCTTTTGAAGGAACCCTGGTCGGAAATGGAAGAGTGGCAAACGAAACGTCCAAATACTAATAATTTTTCCTCCCCAGCGATAGTGCGTGTAACTCAGATGCGCCTACGGCCTGACGCCATCGCCAGGAGGGAAATAGTTTTGGACGTAACGGGGCCAGACTGGCGGAACCATCGCTCTACGTAACACCTGTCCAAACCCGTAGGGCGGTTGGCAGTCCCCACCCGCAATAACAGGCCTCGAAGGCGTTCTGGTGTTTGAACATTCAAGTAAGAGGCCTTCAGAGACTCACACCTTTCGGTACATCACACCAGGGCTCGTACTCGGTGATGAATTGAATCGCCGACCTGTAATTCTTGATTGTGTTCGTGTCTATCCACTACTGAATAAAAGACTCAGGAAGTCTGCGATCCGGCGAACAGAGTAAGTTGCCGGACAAATTTTTTTTCGTCCTGCACCATTAGCGAAGACCCGCCAACCGTCCAAAATAAGTGACTGTGTGGATCTTTTCTTCCGTCCCCCGGGGGGGGGGCTTCTGGGGGGGGTGGGCCATGATCGGGGTGCAAGCGTCACGAGAAAGGCCTTGCGTCTGGAAACGTCTTCCTGACAGCGGCCAGCTGTCAGTGAAAGCGTCCAACCGATTCGTCTGTACACTCCGCAGGATTCTTCTCTCCCACAGACAAAATGTGAGGGTCGGCGTCGGGGTGTGGGGGGGGGGGGGAGCGCCGCGGTATCCCTGCAAGCAGGTTCCCCAGCGGACGAAACCCCGGCTTGACGAGGCCAAAAGGGGGCCACGAGTATTACGACGCAGTCGACCCTTCCTACCATGTCTACCACTCGTGAATGAGTGGTATCGGGGGAAGGACGTAATCCTTCATCCCGACCAGTCCAGGGAAAGAGCATCCAAACGTCCCCACGCTCCGGATCGCGTCGCAGGGAGCAGTAACGTCGGAAGCTTGGCAATTTCTTGCGGCCGCGAACAGATCTATCGACAGGCGATCGAGGACCCGGAAGAACTGTTGCGCTACCCGAGGAGACAGGGACCACCCCAGAGAAGTGGTCCCGCCTCTGGAATAGACAGTCCGCAGTGAAATTGTGAACGCCCGTAATATGGACAGCTTGTCACGTATCCCCCTCTCGATGAAACATCGTCATAAGTCCGTGTTAAGTCACAGAGTGGAGTCCTCTTTCCGCCCTGCCGGTTGATATAACGACACCACCGTAGTGTTGTCGGATCTGATGAGGATCTTGCATACCGGCCACCAAGTCTGTAAACTGATGCAGTGACAGAATCAGAATCCACCGCTTTCAGTTCCAGGACATTGATGTGAAGAGACTGCTTCCGAGGTCGACCACGACACGAAACTGTCTCGCCCGAATTTGACCGTCCCCATGCTCCAGACCCGACGCATCTGTGGTCAGATCAATGGTCAGGTCGGGCTGCGGAGAAGGTAACACCACGCCCGGAGTAGATTGCTGGGGCACAGAGGTGCGAGGCGTGTGGCCACCTCCACCAGAGACTAGCGGTCCCTTACAATGGCATTCATACGGTCCCGCATACTTGTCCGTTGCCGGACGATAGTGCGCCAGAAGGTGGCACTGGATGGGCGATACGAGCGACAGTAAGGCCGATGTCCACAAGGTGGACCATGATCCCAGACCCGATGCCAAGCAGATCACAAGCTTGGCTGGCCCGGAAAGGAGCGTCGCGCATTGAATGAACTTGGGCACAACGCTCCTTCGTTGGGAACACACGACCTTTGCGAAGATCCAGCTGCGCCCCCAGAAAAACTGGGAGCTGGCTGGGCTTCGAGTTGGATTTCTATGTTCACGATGAACCCCCAACTTCGTGATCTCCTGCCCCACCCACTTGGTGTGGGGGATAGCGAATCCCTCTTCGGGCTGTAGATCAACCAATCGTCTAGATAGATCAAAAGGTTGACCCCCTGCCGTCTGCGAACCGAGCCCAACGGCTTGACCCACACAGTGAAGACTCGCGGCGGCGTGGACGGCCGAACGGGAACCCGGGAACTGGTACCCTCGTTGTTTATTTGGAAGCGTAACCAGACCTTTGTTCTCCCGTTCTAATCGGGGATGTGGAGTAGGCCAGCCTTGAGATCCAGAGATGTTGCCACAATGTTTGATTGGGCAACGAGACATGGCCAACGTCCCCATCCGCAATTATTTCGGTTGATGAAGACTTGATCTGCTTCAAATTGAGTATCGGGCCGCCCATCGCCCGTCTTGTTGTGAGCTAGAAGAGCTCCGACCAACAGCCCCCCCTCACTCGAGAATCGAGGGGGATCGGGACGATTGCCTGCCTTGGTCGAAGGCCATATCCTCTTTTGAAAGCAGGACTGACCTTCTCCGGATCTACGGGGGAGCCGCGTGACCTTCCTGCCAGAGTTACGGGTGGAGGAGCCGTGAACTCCAGACGGTACCCGTCGGAGACTACACTCCTCACCCACCACCGCCGACGTTTCCTCGCCAGCGATGCTGGTATTTGATTAAGCGCGCCGCCACGCGGGGGTAACCCCCCGGGGGAAGTTCCGTGGGCAAAGGCCTGGAACACGGCCCGCCCTCCCGTCACACGCCAGCTCCTTGCGAGAACGCTGGAAGCCTGCTCTCCCTTGCCACGCTTCCCCGCTTGCCCCCAGACCCGTCCCGCGGATGCGCCTTCGTGACAGCGGAGCGGCGGCAGCGGAGTTGTCGGCGTGGCCAGAACAAAGATGGCTTGGCTGCCTTCCTCTTAAAGACCGCTTCTTCTTTTCTTCTTCGGTCGGCCGCCTTGCCCTTCCCCTGCACTCTTTGGCGACACCAGCCTCAAGTGTCTTCTCGTTCGCGATCAGAGTCGCAACCAGCTCAATGGCAGATTTCAACTCCGACCCGACCAAAGAGACCCCGACAGGAACCCTTTTTAGGCCTGTCGGCCAGCTGCGGAAAGGCGGCCGCCAGAATGAGCTAGGACATTCTGACGCCGCAGCACCAAGGTGCGCGATGCAAGTGCCATGGTCACATCTAACGACCGCGACACCAAGCCCACGGCGAGAGACACCCGAGCGAAGTCGGGTGACTCCCGGCCCAACCGCTGCATGTCCCAGATGTTTGAGGAGGGTCAGCTGAAAAGCCGAGCATCGCATGAGTGACCGAAGTCGCCCATCGATGTCCGGCCCCAGCTCAACCTCCCAGAACCACGAGAAGGCAGAGAGGCTGGACCGCCCCCCCCGAAGGGAGACGTCGCGGACCCCCGTTCGAGGTTTGGCACGGCGAAGAGTTTCACGTAGTCCTCCGAGCTCGATGGACCCGATCAACTCTCCACTCACGCCTGGACCATGCCTTATTCCGGGTCGGACAAGGTAATGGTCCACCTCTCCCGAAAGTTCTGAGGCAGAGCCATCGCCACCTTAGCAATTCTCGGCCGAGCACACCCAAAAACAATTGGGTCGCTTTCAGGCACTAACCGTCTGCTCAGCATGATAGATCGAAGGCCATAAATACCTCCGAAAGACTCATACACCTGACGGGCTCAACTCCAGCAAACCCATCCCCTTGGCATCCGACAGCGAAGCAAACCCTTCTTCACCATCTCTTCCATGGGGATGGACTTTGCCGCCTCCGCACCCGAACCCGGCTCCTCGGACCCATCATCGCCGGAGGCGGACGAACGGAGGATCCGATCCTCGTTGCCTGAGGTACCGCCACGAGCAGGCCACCACGGGAAGGGGGAACGGGAGGAGGACAGGGTGCTGGCTGCAACAACTGGAACTGACCGCGACATGTCAGGCTGCTGATCCTTTCGTCACACCCACCGCAGCTGTGTCGTCGGGAACGCAATCCCGGGGTACCCTGGCGCCACTCCCGCGTAGCCAGCCAGGAAAAACCATATGCCCGGGCCATGCCGAAAGCATTGCGGGGATACGCCTGGGGTGCAACACCCCTACGTACCCCGGGTTGGGCGGGTTAAACCCAAAGCCTGGTGGAGGCTGAGGCTGAACCCCGTAGCCATGGCCCGCACCCCCATCCAACCCTGTGAAGACTGCGGCCCGTACCGCATCCTGCCCTAGATTGGACCCCGGATACAAGCCCTGACCCACAGTATCACTTCCTTCCCCCCCCCTTGTTGCCAACCCAGTTTGGCAACCCACGGGGGACCTCAGCAAGCGAAGGCTGCTGCACCGCGGCACCGAGCCAATCTCCCCCGGACCACACCCGCAGGTTGAGACCCCACCCCAGTGGCCGGGATCCCTACCCCAGGCCGGGTCGAAGTCCCGGCAGTAGGCGCCCAGCCAGCCTGGGTGACCACGGGCCCGCGACGCGGAGGACAGCGTGTACCGCACCGTCGTCAGTCCCGGTACCAATCCCGCAGGCAATGGGCGCGAACGCCCCCGCCTGCGCCGACCCGGAGCCCATCCCCAAAGCAGAAGGCAGCAATTGCTCCCCCGCCGCAGGGAAAGCCCCGAACCCAACATGGGAAGGACCCAAAAACCGCAGCTCCCGCAAGGGAGCCGCGGATGCCCGACGCCGGACCAGTGCGCAAGCCCCCACCAGCCCCGGAGGCCGCGTGCGAGCACTGCCTACATCATGCAGGTGCAGTTTGCCTGCACCCGGAGAGGCATCATCCCCGAAGAGAGCGCCACCTCAGCCTGGCTACACCTCCCTCCCCGCAGGGGGATACTCAGCCGAGCCCGAACTACCTACCCCACCCGGTCCCGAGAGAACCTAGCGCGTCTAGGGCAGCGCCTCCCCCGGAGGGGAAGCACCAGCCCCAGCCCGGTTAGCTTCACGCCCGAAGCGAGGCGTATCCAGGCCTGAAGCCACCTCTATCCCATACGGCTGGACTGAGGCCAGCTCCAAGTGCGCTCCCTCAGCGGGGTTCAGACCGTAGTCGATCCCCATCAGGAGCGCTGGCAGCCGAAGCCAAGCCGCCGCGGTGGTGTTGGATGCGGCCACCACCGGTGCCGAAGCCCCTGCAGTGCTCGGGGGAGCACCACCAGCCTCCGCCTTCTCCGACAGAGCGCCGCGCCGTGTTTGCCTGCCTGAGGGATTCCACGAGAGAACTCCGGTCGCCCTGAGTCAAGTCCCTCCAGTGAACCCTCGCCGTCGTACACATTAGGACATGGCAGGGGGAGCGCCCTGGTACAAGATCATGAACGGCAGCAAGCCGGGTGGGGATCCCACTCAAAACAAATTGATGCGGCACCCCCCACGTACAGTGCTTGTCATTGAAAGCGTTGGGCACGCACAGAACGAACACTTCAAGTAACTCAAACAATAATTGTCCTTCTTTCGAATGACTGAGATTTTACACAAGACACCTTCAAGAGAAGGACAAAATAAAAAAGAATTCAAACAAGCCAAACAAAGAAGAGGATGTTTAACTAGGGTAACGACATGGCTTCAAGGATGGGACGTGGAGGTGATTAACGTGACTCTAGCCTATAGACGCTGGCACAAAGGGCCGGATGGATCACGAAACTAAATTCTAAGAACGTCCCCTTACAAGAACTTAAATCGATTTAACTAAAAAGGATAAACTTCTATAGAATTGGGTCTGGACACTCAATCATTAGCTTGTCTGGACACCAAATCTGTAAGGCACACAAAAGAAATTTGGAGTTAGTTACTATGACCCTTAACATTAAAGTCTATGAATGACTGCCCAGTCTAAGCAAAAACAACTACCGACGTAATGGAGTTTTAGTCGAATTATAGTACAAAAACTGGAATAAAAAGCCAAAGCTGTTACAAGGACGGCCTCTCTCCGCCAAGGAGAGCTGTATTAATGCCGTCCGAACAGTAACAACTAAGAATGTGTACACCACCGAACCAATCAAATTGACTCAAAAGTCGTTTTAATAGTTATCATGGGGAAATTTACCGGGTTCCGAATTGGCCGCCCAAATCTGGAACCTGCGCTTTAAGCGAATCTGGCCAGAATTCGCCGACGTCGGCAATCCAAATCCTAAAACGGACCAGACATGCAACGGTAAACTTTAGATTTTCACCCTAGGCCTGGCCGACACAATTACCCCAAACCTTGTGAATTTCTACTACTCGAATCGGGAGCTAACAGATAATCTCACCGGTCCAGGTAGAACCCAAAGGAGAGACTGCATGATGGATCCGCCGGTGACGTCAGTGGTATGACGTCACAGGGATCGCCTGAATATAAATTTGTGTATTTAGTTTTGGGGTTCATCTGGTGCACCAAAGATGATGCAACTTGTTCTTACGACATTGGAAACCTAAGGAGATTTCAAATATGAGGGAGTTTACATATGTATCAGCTCAATTACCTTCAATACTTTCTTGATGTCAAAAACATGGCGGATAAACATATTGGTTGAGTTGCCAACAAGATGTCCATGATACTGACATTGCTAAACCGTGTCAGTCCATGAACAACCCAAACTACCCTCTTCTTGTCTACAACCTCTGAAGGAACTGCAGACAAAAGATATGAAACAATGCCACTTCCTCTTGTAGATTTTTCAAATGGATTGGTTTTTTAAAGGCTTTTATTAAAAAGTCATGTTCAATATACTACTTTCTATATGACCACAAACAGAAGCCACATGTGTTTTGCCCTTCTAAGACGATTTAAGATGCAAAATTTTGGCATTCCCCGTCTTTCAATGTCATCAACGTGTCATAGATACATGAATTAAAGTGTTTGTTGGTACACAGAAAACAAATGTTAATCCAAACTCTAATATATTTCAATTGTAATCCCTATTGGTTAAAGCGCCGGCACTTTTCCCAAACTTTGAAATTTCGTTTAATTTGCTCTCAACAATAGTCTTGGCCATTGGAAGAAAGAGTAACATTTTACACAAAAAATCACATACTCAAAACAGATGGGGATGTTAATAAGAGGTAAGACATCCAGGTCTTGTAGGAGGCTAACTTGTTTTTATTAACCCTAACACGGCCCGAGAGGCAATGGAGCCAACGAAAACTTTGGTACCGTGGTCGGAATGTTTTCTGTTGCCTCTGGGCCGTCCAACCAACTATTTTTTTGTCGCGCAAATGACGATCGTCATTGCGCCTCATTGATCTGGGCCGTCTTACGGAAAATGACGCGATGTTTCTCTTTTGCACCTGGGCCGTCTTCCGGAATGCGCGATGTTTTTTCGTTGCATCTGTGTCGTCTTCCGGGAACATGACGCGATGTTTTTTCGTTTGCAAAGTCTGGGGCCGGTTATTGGACTGAAATGATGCGATGCTTTTCACTGCACTTCGGACTGTTTGCCCGCGAAGGCGCAATGCTTTGTCATCGGCGGGTGACACTGTTTCAAATGCCCATAGACTATTTCGATTTCGATGGTGATCGCGCAACCATTAAAATACGATAAGCTATTGTGTTAATTATGCATAACGTATTCATGACGTAAAACCTGAGCATACGTAGCCTAATAGCGCCACGCACGACTATATGTGCGTATAGCGCCACTCAGACTGCGGAACATAAGCTACAATTTCATGCAGATCAGTGTGAGGTACGCATCCATTATTTTATTTATTTATTTATTTATTTATTATCCCTGTTTGTATTGCATTTTCCGCGATGTTTCTCGTTGCATCTGGGACGTCTTTCGGTAAAATGGCGCGATGTTTTGCGTGCATCTGGCCGTCTTCCGGAAAATGACGCGATGTTTTTCGTTGAATTTGGGCCGTCATTAGCGGGAAATGAGGCGATGTTCCTCGTTGATCTGGGCCGTTAGTGACTTACGCTACTTTTCCTGTGCCGGGAAAAACGGCGAGATGCAATGAAAACGCAAAACTTGGCTCTCGTTGCATCTGGGCCGTTAAAAATAACAATAGCTTGCCTTTCGTTGCACTTTGGGCCGTCGGCCGGCAAACGACCGGTCCGGGTTGGGTTAATTAGCTTATTAACAATGTGTTATTACCTGACTATCATAGACTCGTAATCAATGATATTAAAACCAAAACAGGTCACGACCGGTCACAACAGGGTGCAAGCCATGGGGAGCATTTTCCTGTTTAAACACCATTTCGTTGTCTGCTGAATTATTGTCGACGACGACAGTAATTCTAAAATAGTCTGTTTACAGTAAGGAGCCCCCCCCCCCAATTTCATTTAATGATTTCAGGTAGGGCTAATGTATATAACGGCTTTACAACGTGCAAAAAATATCGATTTTTGAAAAAATCTTGAGGGCCGCACATTTTTCAAATGTGCCTGGGTCTCTTCAACAGGTTCACAGAGCTATTAGAGGGGAAGTTGCAAAAATTACTACTAGTTACTTCTTGAAATAGTACTTATGTTACCTATGAAATCCCTGTGTAGGTCCGGGATCATTTAGCAGCAACGAGAGTCCAGTACTTGAGCGATCGTATTGGATCTCTGATCCTTTGTTGTTCAGTAGAGCAGTATGGACACTGCCAGGAACCGTACTTCACAGCTATACCTGAAAAAAAATCATCCAATGCACAGAAAATTGATTGTTAAAATGTGAGTCCAGCAAAAAAGTATTTACAAAAAGTACTGAAATGAACACATATACAATCCCTCACTTATTTGAAAACAAATAGAATGCTTAGAATGCACAGAATTTCCCATTTGTTAATAACAGACTATATTTTGCAGGTATTTTACCATGGCTGATGCATGCAGCTAAAGTTTTATCCTATAAGCACCTGTGAGACTATTACAGAAAAAAACAAAAGCAATGGTATGTAACGGGTGTTTCCATAAGGTGACACCCTTTTCTGACATACTTTTCTGACACCCTATGAATTCGGAAACCTTGACGGACCTTAGCGGAATAAACCACACGGTTTATGTGGTTTATTCTGTTAAGGTTTCCGAATTCATAGGGTGTCAGAAAAGTATGTCAGAAAAGGGTGTCACCTTATGGAAACACCCGAATATAACTGACCAGGAAAGGAGAGCCAAGAAATCACAATTTTAGATGTTGCCATTGGTTTAAACCTAAAAACAACATCTTGAAGAATAAATTCTGATTTTTTATAGTTGATCAAGGATATGTTTTAGACAACACCACCCGTCTTGTGGTATACAATCATTGTGTCAGAGAGAAATGCAGCATTATAGCGACAAATAAACAATGATAAAATCTTACTTGTATTTGCATTGTTGATTGCATTTTCCATTCAAATCAATGTTTTGTATTGGGCCAGCACTCAATGTCAGATGCCACCAAAATACCACACACTGTATCGCTATTTTGAGGATGGCATCCATTTGCTGCTAGTCACCATTTTATTGGTGTATTGTGAAGCTGTGTAGCAATCTGAATAAAAGGGGAACAAGGTAGGGTCAAATTAAAAAGACAAAGATTAATCACTGCTGGGTGGGGAACACCAAAGTGATATTGGGCAGGACAAAACATTCAATTTGTATTTTTGGCCCTTGAACATACATGTGAAAGGAAAATCATCTATGTAAACCTATATTATAAGATTGCTTTAAACATGTCATTAGGCCAAAATACATTGAGGTTTGTCCTGCCCAACGACAAATTTTATTTAGCTTTGCAATCAAAACTTCTATGAGGCAAAGTGAGCCCAGGTCAAACCTCCTGTGTATAACATTAAAGGTGACACGAGAGATGTCAAGTAAACAGGGGTCCCGAAAAAATGTGAAAATTCGACTTTTGCACTGTTCTAAAGCTTTCTATCAAAAACTATCCCCATATGAAAGGATTAAGCTGAGAACGCTGTTGGTACCCAAATTTGTGAAAATTTCTATTTCGTATAGGAGCAAATATGAAATTCAGGATATGTTTCTATTGTATTATAAGCATATACAACTCACCTTTTATTTTCATTCTGCAGCACAAATAAAAGGTAGGGAATGTATTGATTGGTCGATCCCATATGAAATCACTACATTATCACAGAAAATAGGATGACTTGGAATCTCTCGTTGCACCTTTTTTAAATTCCCATCAGAAGGTGTCTGCAATAATATATAAGGATTAGTAGACATTTTGAATAGGATTTTTTTTGAGACAGAAGAACATTCCATGGGAGTAAGTCAATGTAGAGTAGCCACATCACACTGTATACCTAATAACTAGTTCGAAATCACAGACTTCAATATAACACAAGACGGCGAACGCCAGCGCAAAAGCCATAACCATCTTTTGCCGCAGTGCGTACTTATTTCCATAGCGTGGTGTACCTATTTATTCATATATTCCCTGATTTCCATAATCTGGTGTACCAATTGATTCATATATTCACACATTTGCATAGAACGATATACCGTTTCCAGGCCAACAGGTTACGGTGCATGCGCGTGCGCGTGCGCATGCGAGTTTCGAATGGATGACCGTAATGAATATTTATAATTTTCAAAACACAGTTACTAAGGCTGCCTATTCTTCAACGGCAGGCCTAAGGAATCTTTAATATCTATGTTGCAATGCAACTCTAAAGATACAAGGCAAATAAGATGCATCTTAACCGGAATGACGTTTTTGTTCCGGACCGGTCTATTTTAGGTTTGCAGAACAGTGTATAAAATGTGTAGCAAAAGAATTACTGAATTCATAAACACTCTGATTAAAATTACTCCAACCAAGTTGTTGCTAATGTCCTTAAAAATTACAAATTCCAATTCATCGACAGTTGATTTGCAAAAAAGGCTTCTAGAACAAAGGAATCTAAAGTTTGCTTGCACATGTTGAGTAGTAATGAGGCTAGTATCATCGCTGTCGTCACTGTTGTGGAACTATACACTTATGAAGCATTTCCCCTGAATTTAACCTCAGAAGTACATGTACTAATTATGAATTTTATGCAACTATAAATTTAAGACCTTTTCAGGTAAGTGTGTGCCCTGGTTTACAAATGAGGATAAATATGAAACAATTTATATTAGCTCTGAATATTTGTGAATCCTTTTTTCTTTGGAGCCTATTCAACTGCACTGCTACGTTACAGGTTATTGTATACGGAAGTGCTTCTACCGAAGTATAATACAGAAAGATGACAATTTCCTATAAAAATTAATAGTTCAACCATATCTGTAGGTTAAATAATATAAAAGCTATGGCCAAAACTATGTTGCCGTCTGTGGCTTCAAAAATTGCTAAATTTTGTGTTTCAATTTCTACATTCAACTTCAACTATGTGTTGAAGTAAGTGTCTATATGGACAGTAATGACTAAAATATACCCAATTTTGTTCTTATTAGGTTGCTTTCAGTCTTATCACTTGCAGGGTATGTTAGGATACCTATACCTGTTCAGTGTTACAGACCTGGAACAAATCTGATTTTTCAAATTCAATTCAATTCAAATTAGTTTTATTAGCATTATCATTCAGCCAATACATTATATGATACATTTACAGATACTATTGGAATAAATATTGACATATTTTAAAGGAAAAAAAAATAATTATACAGAATGTTTGAATGGCATGATTCCAAATGCAGGAGAGGCAAAGTCTGGTGGACTTTGAGCATGACCCCACCTAACAATAAACAATGTTTAAGAATAATATTTAGATTGCTGGACAGGACAGGACACAACAGGACAGAATAGGACGAAACAGGACGAGGACATTGACAATTATTGTTTTAACAAGAACAAGGGCAAAAGAACATGATGAACATGGCGAACCTGTCAAGAAATGATGAAAGAGAAGGATAAAAAAGCATTGCACTTATTGAGTGGTCAATTTTCTCGATTTTATGAGTTAGCAAATCGCTGATAGCGCCTTTAAAGAATCTTTACGAGTCTGAGTACATAGCAAAAATTAATATTTAATTTTTTACTATCAGCCATAGGCTTGCACAGTAAAATACCCAGTCAAATTCTGCACACATGGCAAGATGATGGTGAGCAAAGTCAGCAAACTTTGAATCCTACATGCCTAAGGGCACCCTCACTTTCCAAATGGGAGCATCCGGGGAGGATCTACCTACCCTATCTTTCACTAAGTTTCAGCTACTGCCTCACAACTAGCCCAGACTACTGTGCAGTAGCTGCCATGGTAAACACGGTCATGACCCGAAGCCTTTGAAGATGTAGCTGCCGAAAAGGACATTAGCCTTAGGAGTACCAGTCACGCGAGTAAGAAAACGGCCCTACTGCCTTTATTTGAGCAACTATAAATCATCCCTTGGAGGCTCGGTAACATCAACCAGTACTATTTTTCTGAGCCTGAAGGGCTGTTAGCTCGTTCACATAACGTTGATCATCGTCCGTTGATATGCCTAGACCCAGGGCTGTTGCAGGCATGTAGCCGCACTATGTGGCCCTAGGCAGGTGAGGCTGAAGGCCGAGCCGAAGCCTGAGGAGCGAAGCCGAGCGAGACCTCTGCTGATAGCACTAAATACAGTGACCGAGGCCGAGGCAAAAGTAATGCTAGGCCTAGACTAGTTACTATACTCTGGCTCATAATTTCTTGGACAGTTTAAAAAGTACGCCCGCTTCCCCGCCAAAACGGTGCACCATCGTTTTGCACGTAGACGCAGTACACGCAAAGATCAACGCGCGCGTTTGTTATGTCCATGTTTAGCGATTGCACAGGGATCATTGACAGGTGACTGTATTGTAGTACTGGAATGCGTCTATCTTGTCCACCAACATGGCTGGCTATTGAATACGGTCTGTCAGAATTGTTCAGAGTTATTTACCGTGCGCAGAGCATGACGTGCGTCAACACGGAAGTGAATGCCGATTGGCTTGTTTGAGTAGGTTGGCCTCCCCATTGGTTAATTGCATAAGGCTACCCAAAGTCTCCGCCCCTTTTATGCAGATATTGCGGCACGCGTTGCCGACCTCTGACATGTCTGAACAATTCTGGCAGCGACTTTAGTACATTAGTACTCGTAGTAGTAAGCCCCGTAGTAACTTAAAAGTTAGCTCGTTCCTGCATTCACGTAGCGTTGCACGTCGTCCGTACCTACCTCCTCTACAGGGAAAGGAGATAGTAGGGGCTATCGTAGCAGAAAAAGCCAGAGCAACCTCGGGAGGCTTGGGCTACTTAAAAGTAAGCATGCCAAGAAAAGGCCCTAGCTGGGGGAGCTGTGAGAGACAGGCACATCTGAGCGAGGGCGCTATAACTTTGACTTGATAATTATGTCCTATGTAAAACTGTGCCATTTTCACCTGTAAAAACTGTATTTTTATGCTGGTTTTCAGAAAATTTGTTATAAAACAAAAACAATGCATATTTTTGTTTGTGGTTTGGTTTGACTTACAGTTAAAGGTCCATGGCCTGATCGCTAATAGCCTCGTCCCCAGGGACCCCAGATTTTACCGGAAGTGGTCAACATTTTGGTATCAGAAGAAAGCTACTATTTTTCTCATTTACCCTGTGAAATCCTAGGGCTAAAGGATGTTTGGTTTGGATGTTATAAGCAAAAATGTGCCGCATTTTGGTCGACCAATATTAATTTTACACAGTACTCTATGGGGATTACAAAATCACGTTTTAGCTCTCACATCAAAACGGGTTGAAATATCGGCGCAAAACTTTAAAGGTTTTGAGGTGAAGGCCATTCTATCAAGATGAAAACTTTATATATTTAAATCGGGCCATCCTCCTTTAAATGTCCAGGGAATCAAAATATAATATTGGTTACTTTGGTAACTTTTAATATAAAATAATAATAACCGTAGTCTAAAAATAGATTTTTTGACCAAAATAAACTCTAAAAAAGGCCATTTTGGGGAAAAAATGCAATTAAAGCCAAACAATCTTTGGATGACAACCCTCTGACTTGGGTTGACGAAAACTTCAATGCTTTGGCCATCAGAAAACAATTTTAGTTGAATCCAGGAGCGCTGCCATTTTTTGCTACCGGTTGGGCAAAAATGCCTTTTTCGCTCAAAAATGGCCTACCCTAAAATGGTCCAAAAATGGGTAAATTTGACCAAATTTTTCCTATTCTGTCGGTCGCAGTTGTTGAATTTGACACACACACACCCTGCGACTGGTGTGAAACTTATTATAGACTGTCTATGGAGTGCTGGAAGTTTTCTCGTATTTAATCAATTTTTGATCTGATCTCAAGATATTTTCTTGAGATACAGCAGCAGGATAGAATAAGCCTTTTCGCCGTTGGCGGCGCGAATTGCATGCTGGGTAATATCCGCCATCTTGGGAGATAAACAAATCGCCGTGTCCATAGCAACGCACGTCGACCGTCGGTAAAAATCTCTTCTATCGTTGCTTTTATCGACTTTTTTTTGCGATTTTCGTATTGTTTTTATTATTTTAAATGGATGAGGCAGATCATGGCCCATCTTTAGAGGAAATTCAGCATTGGAATGTAAAAGCTTTGAAAGATTTTCTGAGAGTGAGAGGACTCAAAACAACGGGTAGAAAAGCAGAACTACAGGCACTGGTGTACAGTACTGTGCAACTTCGTGTAGAGGAAAAAACAGACGAAGTTGCCGAGGACTTAGCACGCTCGGAGCATTATAATGAGCTTCTGAACTGGAATGGTAATAAATTGCCTGACCCGTTAGTTGACCTGACAAGGAAAAGGGGAAAATAGCCAGTGCATACTGCAGTTGCTTTGCTGGGTAAGTTAATTTCTTTTAAAAAAATAATTATAAACTGTTAAATCTTTAAAAATAATCAACATTTCTATACTTTGCAACATGACCGAGTCTGACCCTGCTGATGATGTTGTTTACACAATGCATTCTAAAACTTAAAGGTTGACCTCATGGGGATTTTCCCCTCTTTTTTCATGATGAATCTTGTAAAAGTGAAATTTCCACTTCCCAGTCACAGCCTAGTGAGCAAAAAGCAATTTGGTAAGTAGGAAGGTGGCATGTGAAAACTAATCCCTAAAGAAAAGGCAAACCGGAAAAAAAAAGTTAAAAGATAATGGAAATGACACTATTCCAAATTGTACTCTAATACATTACTGTGTAATACATGTATCATGGATTGCAAGTTAGTGTGGCAGTGAGTTCCCATCAGCCCCAGTAGTATACAGCTGGAGAAATATAAATGGTTAATATTTGAAAACTCACAACAATAGGTCAGTGTCATTTCTTTTTAGCAAGGCAAATAAAAATAATGTAAGTTGGAAGTCCAAAAACAAATGTAAAAATCACGATCTGGAAAACTATAACTACGTGTAACAGCGCCAATGCTGCTACATTCCGCCACCCCCCTAACTTCCGTGTTGATTGCCCGTGATAAGGCCGAAATGCGAGTTTTGGTGCCAACTCAAATCACTCGACTTTCAATACAGAAATTATGTATTAATTGTTACCAATCCATATTAAATATGGTAACTTTTTTTAAATGTTCGATAATGTGAGATTTAAAGCTTCATTTTGTGGTATGATTTTGCACGCACGGTCATTCCACAAAGGAGCTTGGTGGGCTTTTGTTTATCTCCACTTTCAGTCGCCAGGTCAGTTCTCACATGCCGTCATGGTTGTATGGCGAAAGGCTTATTGTTTGATATTATGTAAAAAGAAATCATTTCATTTCAGTGAGTAATTTTGCTGGCCAAATTTTTATTGACTTCATCATTCACTCCAAAGTAATCTTTCATTCCAGTGGAGTAATTTGGAAGAGCCATAAGTGACCAATCAGGCGCATAATTTCCAATTTGTGACATCACCACCGACCGGACAGGAAAATTTCATTTTTAGGCTAATGGTGGCATTTTCACTTCAAATTTTTACAGTGAAGAAGATAGTGATGCATTGGATAAATTGAACAAATATGGGCACCAAAATATCATTTGACAATGTTTTTGTGTCGGTGGCACAGTATTCTCATTCGAGTTTTACACAGTATTCTAATGACACTCATCAGATGATATGCACAACACAACCTCGGGCCTCGCAGTTCATTGTATTTGACGTAACTTCACTTCTAGAAATATCGGTACAATCACCATTTTGGTGTCCAAATTAGTTTGTAAGAAGTGTATCTTTCCAATACAGCATATCCTGAAAGATTTAATAATTTTTTACAAAATCAGCCTGTCCCTAACAGGCCTAGGCCTAGGCTAGTACTAGTCTATAGACATGGCTAAGGAAGCTAGGACCGTAGCCTATGGCCTAGGTTCATGAGGGTAGGTTCAGGGTTCCTCAGGCAGGAAACACAGACCTCGGGACCATGGTGCTCATCCATGCATCAATAGTTTTAACCCCAGCCTCTCATGCAGTTCCAATCTTGTGTACACTATGTTCAACCTAGGCCTAGAATTTGCATTTTCATGATGGGCGAATGTTGGAAATGTCACCTTCGAATGTTTGACCTCTCGAACTATGCCTAAGTACAGCTCGTCACGTACTGCGTCCCCCAACTGAGGTCGGCGAAATACATGTAAAAGGTTGTCCAGGATTTTACTACCTACTGGCATTGCCTGTGGTATGCTCTATACAACTTCCATGTCTTTTCAGAAGCATCATTTGGTAATTTTTAGCACTCCTCATTCGTACCCTAACCCGGGTGAATTTCAGTATTCTGCCACCACTGTCCTTCAACATGCAGCAGTTTATTCCGTTTTCACTGTTGACATAGCAATGTGAAGGCTTCCGAATTCAACACCATAAGTAATAGTAGCCCGAAGGTTGCTCTCTGAGCTTTTCCGCTGAGAATGCCGCTACTTATCTTCCTACAAAGCCTGAGAGGACGTATAGGAAAAAAAAAAAACGGGATCCACATCCCACCCTATGTGCCACAAAGTCCCAAAAGTCAATTTGGTATACTTACGGTCCTCTATCACACAAAATCTGTGCATATATAAACTCTGATGTCCTAGCATCCCTACTAGCTCGATTTTAAAAATACAAACGGTACAAACGGTGAACAGCTCATGCTTACATCCGCGAAATGTTGGCCCTAAAATGGCACGAAGTGATCGAAAAATTGAAGCTAAACCCAGTCGTCTCCCACGTCCATGACTTCCGGGTGTTTGTTTCCGTAATTTATTGGGTAATCATCGAAATAGCGTGCTTCGTGCCCTATTCTAAAGAAAAAACCGGTAACAATCCAGGGGCGACTCACCTGACCTAGTGGGGCGACTGCTAATGTTTAAATTGGGATTTTTAACGGTTCGAAAATACCGTTTCCAAATCATTAGAATGTTTAGCCATGAATGGAAAATCAGTCAAGGAAACAACTTGCGTATAATATAAAAATAATTTAGGTCTACATCAAAGGACATCTTTTCAATAAGTGCTGTACTTTATACTGATTCTGATTTGCTTATTCGCATCGGATCGGCTCGCTGCGCACCCTTCCCGTGTTTTTCAAATAGAGAAAAGGCACGTAGCGTTGTATGAGGTAGGTACGGACGAGGTCAACGCTACGTGAACGAGCCCCCTAGCTAATATATGCAGGTAGAACCTTAGAAGCGAGCGCTCATATACACTTCCTTCGTCATAATTGCCACAATGCACGTCAAGAATTCCATAAATTACCGTTTTGGACAGTGGTAACGTTTTCCTGCATTTGGAAATCCCAAATCCAGCATATCGGTCTGGCCCTCCTGTTTAAGAAGTCGTATTATTACTTTCTACTTCTTAGCCGAATAGTAATGTACACAGATCGATCTTGTCAGTGTGATAATAACCCACTGACACAGACGAACGGTAATGCATTGCGCGTTAGCGTCTTACCGCCAAATTACATACTTTGATTTTTACCTGTTGATGGCCTTGGTTTCCCTTTCTTCAAAATAGTGTCCCTATTACAAACATCACGTAGACACAATTGATAACTTCCAAAACTTCACGAGCATTTCAAAAAATATAAAGCTCGTATTTTAAAAAAAAGCCAGAAAAACTGGATCGTTGCACTCACACATCGACTCAATATGTTGGTGTTTATACACACCTTTACACAAATGACCCTAGACAATTAACATTCCTATCCCCCTGCTATTGTGATAATCAGTACGCATCTTAAACTTTATCAATTGGTGCAATGTTGAAGTGTTACCATCAGAAAAGGAACGTGAATTTGCAAATCGGTTAAGATACCATTCCATATTTGTAGACTAGTAATTTTCACAAATTAAAAATGATTGTTATAATAGATAATAGAATTATTTTTTAATCTGCGTAGATTTTGATGAAGCAGGCCATTGCGTTAATAGCATTGATTTACACAAAGTTCAATTGTCCTCCACGAGTATCCCGGATACCCTGGAATTATCCCCCGTCAAACCTGTATTGTGTCGATGCTATCCGTATGTTGGTAACGGAACATGGTGAATTTCGGGATATTTGCAATAACGAAACCTGATTTAAGTCCTCCTTTGTGAAAAGTGCTGACATGACCTTACGTCACTTGATTTTTTTATACACGTGAATTTTGGACACATACCGGGTGCACTAATATTATCTGAAACTTCATGAAAATTTGCAGTTTATGGTGATTTGAATTAAATGGTATGCATACTTCATTTTATGAACATTTAACCATGTATGGGGCATAATACGAATGAAATTTTTTTTTGAAAGTTTTTAGAGGCACAATAATTTTGTAAATAAGGAAAAATAACACCTGGAACGCCTTGAGTTAGCTATCGTCTGTGGTTAGTGGGTTTATTTCCTCTACCACAGATTCGATCTGTGTAATCGTATTACAGCTTTGTTCAAAAAATGTTTTTGTTTCGTAATCCACCAGCCCGTGACCATCATATAAAAAAAATCAAATTTTTTCGTCAAGATCCTTCGCTTTTACAATGTTAAACCCAGCCTTAACCAATGGCAACACCCACGTCTAAAATTCGGATTTCTTGGCTGCCATCACCTGAAAGAATCTATTGGTGAAGTTTATTTTAACATATTTATTATCGTTTTTAATTATTCAATCATAATTTGTTATAAAACTCCAGCACAACATATGCATAGGTTTATGTTAAAAACAGTACATAAAAATAAATTTGGACGAGAAAACAAAATATCCAACAGAAATGGAGGGGATGAATTTAGTATTCTGCCACCACTTAAAATTGGGCACCTTTAACATGCGGTTGATTCCGTTAACTTGCCGAACGTGCTGTGGCAGAATACTAACTTCTTTCCGACGGAGAATTAAAATATATTCCTGTTGAATATCGGACTACACATTAAACTTCACTAAAAGTTGCAGTTCCCGTCGATTTTTATCTCCGTAGATGTTAATGGTAAGAACGAAGAGGTGGATCAAATGAGGGTCGGAATTTTTTAAACCTGTCAGTATAGATTTTCAAAGCTTTCAATACGTGTCCGCGTTAGTCTATAGGAGCTTCGCTTCGCGCTCGCTTATATTATACATGATGAATAAACGTGTGTCAAGAGACAGAACGTTAGCTTCTTAAAGCGGCTCTGGCACTTTTCACAAAATATGAAAATTTTCTGCATTTGCTCTCAAATGATAGTCTAGGCCATTGGAAGAACCAAGATATTTTACACATAAAATAACATAACCCCCAAACAGATAGGACATTGATATGAGGGATAACGATATCCAGGTATTTGTAGGCCAACTTTTAAGTTTTCCATAACTTTAATCAACAAATGTGTAAATTACATGAATATTTTTTGACTCGTTCTCACACTTTTTGTATTTTTAAAACCACAAAGTTATAGACCGGTCAAAAATGTACATAGCGTTGGCCACATGCATACGGCGTGCCGTGTTTTCTTGTGTTAAACGCCATTTTCGTCGTCCTGCTGAATTTCGCGTCGCGGCAACGTTTTAATTACAAAATCGTTTCCTTTACACTTACACTTACTTACACTTACACGATTTAATGGAAATTTAATTAGGCCTCTGTTGCCTTTGGGACCCCATATCTTCCAGAAATTATCAAGCTCACTCTCGAAGGAATTCACAGACTTAGCGTGACACATATGTTGGTAGACTGTTCCAAGTGTTGATCACTCGTTTGGTGAAAAACTCTTTCCTGCAGTTTAGTGCCTAATGAATCGGTCTTGAACCGCTTCATATTGTGTCCTCGTGTCCTGGTCTAACTCTCTAGCCTTTCTTCATATCTGACTCTTTTAACTTTTAAACCGGGAACCAGTTTGGTTGCTCCTTCTCTGGATTCTTTCTAATTGTCAATATCTTTCTTCATGCTCGATTCCAAGCCGAGGCTGGATGCAGTATCAGATGAGTGTCTGATGTCGGTCTTATCTAGCACTGTAAGCTTCCTTGATTAATATACATGTGGGACACTTTGGTGTTACCGTCATTGGCATATAACACACAGGACCAAGATCTTTTTCTTGGTTCAATTTCATGAAGCTTGACATGTATCCATTATGTCTGACATTTGGATTGGTTTTAATTTTTTTGTTTCCGTTTACTACCCATAAGGAAGCTGATTTGGTCTTAATATTTAGGGCGAGGGCTTTTGTATATAAAAGCTTTACAATCCATGCAAAATATCGATTTTGAAAAAATCTTGAAGGACACGATTTTGTCAAATATGCCAGTTCTCTTAAGTCCCCCCTCTATATGCCAATGCTAACCTTCTGTCAAGATAGTTCAAGTTGACAGAAGGTTAGCATTTGTGTATGTTCAGTAACATTGAATGTGCCAAGTTCACTTCCCCAAAGTCCAAAAAATTTCCCAAGGGGTTTCTAATTATTTAGTTGAAGGGCAAGAGAATACCAAAACATACTTTGAAAGTACCTACTTGAGGTGCATAATACACCTGAATTTCTCTATGTTTTCCTTTATATTTTTGAGCAAATAGAGGGCCAAACAATGGGGGGTGGGCCGGATGGCTTTGGCCCGTGGGGGGGGGGGGGCCGCCCTCGCCTATTGGAACCCCTGATCTACCAACCCAACTCCACCTGCACCCAATACAAAACATGCTCAGCCGAAAGTTATCATGGATTATGATAAGGATCCATTAGGGTGAAACAATCAGAGGTAATGGACTTCATTACCAGAAGGTCCTAAAACTTTGAATTTTAATTCTGCTCTCCCTTTATTGGGATTGAGAACCTCTAATTATGATAAATAAATATCGTTGTTAATGTATACGTTTATGCACGTTTTATAGGACTATGCGATGCTAACCCTCTGTCAAGCTACGTGAACCTAGTAAACTAACATAGTCGGAGTACTTTGCTCAAAAAGATAGTTTTTGTGGCAACTAAGGGGAGGGCACAAACATAAAAATCATATTCCTTTCCGTCTACAAAACGGTATATTAACGGTATATTATCTCCACAACTAAGTCGGGATATGACCCCATGCAACCCTGACCCCACCCCTCGTACAAATTCTCCCAAGCTGGTACAGGAATCGGAAAAACTCTTGAGTCTGCCTTGACCCAGACAGTCAGGATTTCTGGTAGCTTAGGACCTGGTTGCATTAATATCATGAATAAAATCTCAAGGGAGGTTTTGAAGTAGTATGAATTATTTATAGTTGTGGGTTCTACGCTTAGAGCTCCAAAACCGCCCTTCCAATTTGGAGTTTTTTAATGTTTGAGGCTTGTTATGGCAAAGCATGATAACCTCATGAAAACCGAGTCTTATCTACATCCAATATTGAAAAATGAAAGTCATCAGCCTAGATACAATATTGAGGACGCTTCTGTCTGCTTATCTAATCTGTGGCTTAATCCTGCCAGGTCCTTGGATAATTTACAAGGGAAATTTGGATCAATATAAGCCAGAAAACGCTAATTAAGTAATGTGCGCCTAGTGCAAACATAGTCAAAGGCAGTCACGTGATATAAAACAATCGTCCAAAATTACTAGTTTAGCCTTCAATGTCATTATACACGGTCAGCCTACCCTAAATTATAATTAAAAGTTAAAGGTTTCCTATCCTAAAGAAAGAAGATAGGCCAGAAAAATTCAGGCAGAGACACCCGAGGCAGGCATTTCAGTACAGTACCCGGGGTACCCTTAGTTCTCCTAAGCATAACTCCACCTATATGTCTTTAACATGCATGTTGTCATTAACGGCTGGACAACATGTGAATGAACATAATGTGGAGTTATGACTTAGCAGAAACTTACCCCAGGGTACAGTAAGTAAGGTTTGTGATCCATGGTTGACACACAGTTATCTTTGACAGTTGAGCATTTTTATGAGTGCTCCAGAGTGCGCCAATACTTATGCTAATTTTTATTTTATGGAAAGATCTGGAATTAGGAACGAATTTTGTATTGTGCCACCTTGAATTTGGCCAGCCATCAACGGAAAAAAAAACACATGGATGTGGTTGGCAGAATACTGAGAATTTCTTCCTGTAACCTACATCCGCTCGTCACAAGGTCCAAGGATCTTCAGCCTGAGCTCTAATGATAGCTCTAATAGTTAGGGGTTAAAAATTAAAGTCCCATTCTAGAGGTTTGGGGAAAAAGCAAGGTTGAAGGTTGTTTTCTGAATATTTTTCAAGGGTGCTGAACAAAATTTTTGGGTCCAAACTATGGGAAATGTGGGGAACTCGCGCTAGAGGTGACGGTTTTCAAAAATGGCCGCCAAAATTCAGGGAAAGAAAATGGCATATAAAGCTAAAAACAGCTATTCTAATAGTTAATATGAAATCAATTTTGGGTTTGTTTTCCTTTAATCCTAATTATTAGTGTAATGCTATTCCATAATTAGAATACTTTATGATAAGTACACGTAGGCCGCGCTTTTCAAATGGCTGCCAAAATTCTATGAATAGCCACTTTTGGGGACCGTTATCAATTAATATTCGTGAAAATTACAAGTATTAACGCAATGTGAAGGTGTTTGAAGGTATTGTTTACATTGTCAAGGCATGCTGAACAGATATTTTGGTCCAACCTTTGGAAATGTGGGGTAGGTAACTCTCGCTAGAGGGCGTTATTCAAAATGGCCGCCAAA